>JAAGEH010000293.1:32370346-32592847 GCA_011751065.1 Lasiurus cinereus | reverse complement strand
TACCCCGACCCCCCAGTGTCTGTGATCATTGGTTATGTTTATAAGCATGCATACAAGTCCTTTGATTGATCACTTATTTACCTCACCTAACTTTAATCTTTCTGCTATAATTTCACAGTCTGTTTGATGCTTTATGATTTTTGTCCTCCTGAGAATTATCAGTCTACTCCCTTTCTGTGCTCCTGATTCTATTATATTCACCAGTTTATTCTGTTGATCAGATTTTTAATTCACTTAATTTTTAGATTCACTTGTTGACAGATGTGTATTTGTTGTTCATAATTTTTTGTCTTTTACCTTTTTCTTCTTCCTCTTCTAAAAGGGTACCTTTCAGCATTTCATATAATACTGGTTTGGAGTTGATGAACTCCTTTAGCTTTTTCTTCTCTGTGAAGGTCTTTATCTGCCCTTCAATTCTGAATGATAGCTTTGCTGGATAGATTATTCTTGGTTGTAGGTTCTTGTTGTTCATCACGTTGAATATTTCTTGCCACTCCCATCTGGCCTGCATCGTTTCTGTTGAGAAATCAGCTGACATTCGTATGGGTGCTCCCTTGTAGGTAATAAACTGTTTTTCTCTTGCTGCTTTTAATATTCTCTCTTTCTCTTTTGCTCTTGGCATTTTAATTATGATGCGTCTTGGTGTAGTCCTCTTTGGATTCCTTTTCTTTGGGGTTCTGTGTGCTTCCTCGACTTGTAAGTCTATTTCTTTTACCAGATGTGGGAAGTTTTCAGTCATTATTTCTTTAAACAGGTTTTCAGTATCTTGCTCTCTCTCTTCTTCTGGCACCCCCACAATTCTGATGTTGGTACGCTTGAAGCTGTCCCAGAGGCTCCTTACATTATCTTCACATTTTTGGATTCTTTTCTCTTCTTGCTTTTCCAGTTGAATGTTTTCTGCTTCTTTATATTTCAAATTTTTGACTTGATCCTTGCCTTTCTCTAGTCTGCTGTTAGTACTCTGCGTAATAGTATTCATTTCAGTCAGTGTATTTATTATCTTCTCTTGGGTCTCACTAAATTTATCCATCTTTTCTAGCATATTCTTGCAAAACCTTATAAGCGTGGTTTTGAACTCTATATCCAGTCGTTTTTTTTCCTCCATTTCTTTTGCTTGTAATCCCTTCCCTTGTCTCGGCATTTTCACTGTGCCGGGAAAACTTCTGTGCTGGATTCAGCCGCAGAAGCCTCTGCTGAGCTTGGGAGGGTGGAGTCTCAGGGCTTAAGGGACCGCCTTGCCTTCCAGTCGGCCCCAGCCTCCACGGCCTCTGAGTCTCACGTGACTGGGTAATGGCTGGAGCGGTCCTTGTGCGCACGCACCCGCAGCACCTCCAACCGCTGCCTTTCCGGCTCCCCTGCGAACCAGGACCACACGAGTCTAGGTCCCCAGGGTTTCGCCCAAAACAGGGGCTCAGTGGACTCAGAAGTGGCACAGTTGGGAGGGTCTGTCTCCCGCCCACTCGCGAAAGCCAGCGGCACAATCAGCAATCCATCCTCCGCGTGGTGCCGTGCGCGACCAGACCTCCGATCCTTTGCAACTCCCCTAAATTTCCGTGCACGTCTCCCTTTTCACAGTCCAAACTCCCCCTGTATGAGTCTCGGCTGGATCTGGGGTTTAGTGTCGAAGGGAAGGGGTTCAATGCCGTTGGGAGTCTTCGTCTCCCTCCCGCCAGAGAAAGCCAGCCAGGTACTCCGGCACCGCTCTCTCCTCGTGCCCGTCTCCGTACCTCGGCTTTTTGCAGCTCCTCTGGGTCTCCGTGAGCCCCTCTCTTTCCTTCTAGTTGTAGAACTTCCACTCAGCCAGCTTTCCTGTGGTTCTGGATGATGTCTGTTCTGTCTTTTAGTTGTAGTTTTGAAATTGTTGTGCGAGGCAGCAGTATAGGTGTTTACCTATGCCGCCATCTTGGATTCTCCCCTCCTATTTTATTGGTATCACTTTTGAAATAACCTATATTTTTGCTGCTACTCTTGCTGCTATTTATCTCACTCGTAGAAGCCACGAGGATGTTATAAAATCATACAATGGAAACAAATAATTTGATTACATTGGAATAAGAGGGTTTTCACAATTAAGCCCTATAATTTAATTATTCCATGCTTTACCTAATTACTGTTTCCTTTTCCCATTTATTTTCATTAAGTGAATGTCTCCTTTTTGGTATATATGTCTATTAATATTCTATTTCTATTTTCTGTGACATCCTGAATTCTATAGCTAAAATATGTGTCTGAGATAAAGCTATTTCGTCTCTATCTCACTATTCCAGGCTTAGAGCAAGGATGGGTCAAACTAGCAATATAGAAAGTAAATTGATTTAGCCCTTCACCATTACATGCATTCATGATAAAAGTTGGCTATTATTTGTGCTACATGGTTTGTGTGTAAAGAAGATAGATCTCTAAAATAAAAGCAAACTTGCTAAATAAGAAAGCACATTCATTTTTTTCTTTTTACTGCAGCTTTATTGAAATATAATTTTATATAATGAAAGGCTAATATTCAAATTGTCCCTTCAACTGGAGTTTGATCAGAGGGCAGGGTCGGCTGGTTGACCACCTGCAGCACCTCCCCCTGGCTGGCCCAGCCTGATTGGCCCAATTAAGGTGGGCTGGCCAGACCCTACCTGTACATGAATTCATGCACTGATCCTCTAGTTAATAAATAATCCTATCTAATAAAAGGATAATATGCAAATTGATCATATATCTGCTACACCCCACCCACCAGCCATGCCTATCAGCCAATCAGAATGACTATACAAATTAAACCAACCAAGATGGCTACAGCCACAGAGAGAGCAGGAGGGAGGCTTGAGTTGCCCATGGCGATGGAGGAAGCCAAGCTTTTAGTACAACCTGGCAGGCCCAGGCCTCTACTGAAGACAACAGAGTTTCAATGGCTGTGGGAGCAGAAGGCTTGGCTCTACTCTAGACTACAAAGTTTCAATTGTAGAAGATAAATAAATCCCGGATACCAGGACCTCTGCTGGGGGGCACAGGCCCCTCGCCCAGGCCATCCCATGCCCTAAGAGAACACCCACCTTGATCCAGGACACCCTTCAGGGCAAACCAGCTGGCCCCCACCTGTGCACCAGGCCTCTATACTATCTAATAAAAGAGTAATATGCAGATTGACCATCACTCCAACACACAAGAGGGCTACCCCCATGTGGACACAAGATGGCCAGCAGGGGAAGGCAGTTAACAGGGTCCAGGCCTGCAAGGAAAGGCAGTTGTGAGTGATCAGGCCAGCAGGGGAGGCCAGTTGGTTGGGCCCGGCTGTGCTGTGTACCTACCGCCCCAGTGGGGCTGAGGGGACTGAACACTGCCATCTTGTTACTGTGGGCGATGCCATCTTTGAGGGTGTGACAGGGAGGGACCAGGCCTACAAGAGAGGGCAGCTGAGGATGATCAAGTCTGCAGGGAAGGGCAGTTGGGAAGGACCAGATCTGCAGGGGAGGGCAGTTAGGGGTGACCAGGCCTGCAGGAGAGGGCAGTTAGGAGCAAACAGGCTGGTGGGGGAGCAGTTAGGCATCAATCAGGCTGGCAGGGGAGTGGTTAGGGGATGATCAGGCTGGCAAGCAGAAGCATTTAGGGATAATTAGGAAGGCAGGCAGATGAGCAGTTGGGAGCCACCAGTCCTGGATTGTGAGAGGGATGTCCGACTGCCCGTTTAGGCCTGGGCCTAAACGGGCAGTCGGACATTCCTTAAGGGGTCCCAGATTGAGAGGGAGCAGGCAGGGCTCAAGGACACTCCTCCTCCCCCCGTGCATGAATTTTGAGCACCAGGCCTCTAGTATTATATGTATTTAAGGTGTTCATTTTGATGTTTTGATTTTACATATGCATTGTGAAATGATTACCACAATCAAGAAATTAACATATACACCAGCTCACATACTGAGTGGTGAAATTCCTCAAAATCTTAGCAAATTTAAGTTTAGTATAATTAACTATTAGAGGCCTGGTGCATGAAAATTTATGCACTGGATGGGGACAGGGTGGGAGGGGAGCAGGGGAGGTTCCTCAGCCCAGCCTGCCCTCTCTTACAATCCAGGAGCCTTCAGCTGCAGCAGTGCAAACCTCAGCTGGCCCTGGTTACCATCCAAACAGTTCTTCCTTGGGCAGCCACCATCCAAGGCTTGCCTGTACCTCGGGCGTTGGCTGGTTAGCCACCATCTAAAGCTTTTCTGTGCCTTGGTCTGGCTCTGGGAAGCTGGGGGGCTGAGGTGTTGGGGGACTCTGGAGGCAGGTGCACAGAGTGGCTGTACCCACCTGGGGTTGGGCCCGGCTGTGCTGTGTACCTGCCACCCCAGTGGGGCTGAGGGGACTGAACACTGCCATCTTGTTACTGTGGGTGACGACATCTTTGAGGGTGTGACAGTCAATTAGCACTTTTCCTCCTTATTGGCTGTAGTGCTGCCATCTTTGTGAGAGTGTGATGGTCAATTTGCATATTCCTTCTTTATTAGATAGGATAATCACTATGCTGTCCATCAGGCTTCTATAACTTATTTATTCTGCCTAACTGAAATTTAGGTCACAATTATTTTAATTTTAACAGATTATATTATCTCACTTTCCAAAAATATTCAAGTGCTTATTGTTTACATTTCATTGACCCCCCCACCTCCACCCCAGTTTAAGGAATAAGCCGTTGCCCAGTTGCTCAATTATTTTTTTAGTTAAATTGTCTGAACTATGTCTCAGATTGGTTGTTTATAATTCTCTAATATACTATCAGAACCAATCCACAGAGTCTTCAATATCACTTTACCTTATTCTTATCTCTAAAGTTTAAGCCTATTACCCATCCATTATCCTCCATATTCTTATCCTCATCCTTGTTTTTTTTTCATCCTTTAAATTGAATTAATCTCCTACCTACTTTCTGTACCCTCCCAAGCTCTCTTACCATGGCCTCTGGAACTGATAGCCCATCATTTAGCCAACTCCCTATAAACTCATCCTGTTCTATGACTACTCCTTTATCTTCTTGCCCTGATTCAAACAATTCTTCCCTTAAGATACCATCCCCTCTCTGACTCTTTTACAGAGAAACTGACATTCTGCTAAATCAGAAGCCAGAAGTAAGGTGTCCAGGTGGATGCACTCCCTGTTGCCCATTGCAGCATCCTGATCACTTTGACTTCTTTCTCCATCAAAAACCAATTCACACCCGGCCAGTGTGGCTTCCTGGTTATGGTTAGACTAGAGGCCCGTTGTAAGGAGATTCCTGAAAGAATAGGGCTTCCTTGGGCTTATTCCTGCAAGGATAGAGCTTCCTGAGCCTGGAGCAAAGCAGAGAAGGGAGCGAAGCCCACCGAGCAGGCTTTGCTCCCTTCTCTGCTGCCTAGCTCCCTCCATCTCCTCTGCTTGGCTCCCTTCCTTCTCCACTGCCTTGCTCCCTCCCTTCTCTGCTGCTTCGCTCCCTTCTGCAGCACTTGGCTTCCCTCTATCCTATCTTCAGTCTTGGCTCTGTGCCTGTGTATGCAAATTATTCTCCATCTTTGTTGAGTTGATTTGCATACTCACTCCTGATTGGTTGGTGGGTGTAGCAGAGGGATGGTCAATTTGCATGTTTTTCTTTTATTAGTGTAGATTCCCAGTCAGGGCACATGCCCAGGTTGAGGGCATGATTTTCAGTAGGGGGAGTGCAGGAGGCAGCTGGTCAATGATTCTCCCTCATCATTAATGTTTCTTTTTTTAAAATATATTTTATTGATTTGTTGTTTTTTTTTTTTTACAGAGAGGAAGGGAGAGGGATAGAGAGTTAGAAACATTGATGAGAAAGAAACATTGATCAGCTGTCTCCTGCACACCCCTTACTGAGGATGTGCCCTCAACCAAGGTACACGCCCTTGACCAGAATCGAACCTGGGACCTTTCAGTCTGCAGGCTGACGCTCTATCCATTGAGCCAAACCGGTTAGGGCTCATCATTGATGTTTCTATCTCTCTCCCTCTTCCTACCTCTCTGAAATCAATAAAAATTATATTTTATAAAAAAACATTTCACATTTGAAATTCCTATTTCAGACTATACTATGGACACTATTTTTGCCATCATATTCTCAACATCCTTGTCACTCTGGACCTTTACACCTTACCACAGTCTTCCTCTCCACCATTGCTCCTTCTCAGACACTTCAATGTCCACTGATTGAACAACCCCAAGCCAATCTGCAGTGCCCTCTTATTTCATTCCACTTGGGTACCTATTGGTCATTTAGGTTTGCTGAATATAGACAGCCAACCTGCATCTTGAGCATACAGGCTAGATAGAACTTCCATTGTTTGTATTAATTTGTTGCTGGCATGGCCCTGGCACTGTAATTCGACTTAGAACAAGGAAAATCACATTTTTAAATTTATTTTATTTATTGAACTTAGAGAAAGAAGAAAGGAGGGGGTAAGAGAGGAGAGAAGAGAGGAGAGAGAGAAACATTTGTTGTTCCACTTATTTATGCATTCACTGGTTGATTCTTGTATGTTCCCTAACAGGGAATCGAACCCCCAACCTTAGTGTATCAAGATGATTCTCTAGCAAACTGAGTTAACTGGCTAGGGCTAAAGATGTATTTCTTAACTTAATTTTAGTCCCCAAAGTCTGAGATATATGGGACCTCAGAGCCTGAGAGTCACTTTCAGATCCATCCTTAATGTCATCCCAAACACTTTTTCTGGTCCTCCTGTCCCTCACAATAGCTTCCTGCAGTCCTCCTTTCCTCTCCTGCCAAAACTTCTTTCTCACTACCCTTCCTCCTCTGTGCTTCTCTGCCATAGAAAAAGAAAAAAAATGAAGAGAAAGAGAGCAAGAGAAGGGGGAGGCTGAGTGAGTGAGAAAACCCAGGCTGTGACTTACCAAGGATTTTTGTCAAAGATGAAAGTATCAAAATGTGCCAGATACAAATGGTGCTTTAAAGTAGGAACATATGTTTCACTTTAGGAAAGTGAAAACTACAGAGGATTATTTTCTTCTATTGTAGTCTCTCCCCTTCTTGTTTTGAGATGAAGGGGACACAAAATAAACAGTATCAGTTCCACTTCTCACTATTTTATGTAGTATGTTACTTTTCTAAAATTTGAAAAATTCAGAATTCTGAAACAGATTTGGCCACAAATAATTAGGATTACTACCTTCACTGCTACCATTATTGCCTTCAAATTTGATTCTAAATAGCCTCCCAAGTGGTTTCCCTCCTTCCTCTCTTGCTGGCCTTCAGTCTTTTCTTAATACTGCAGCCAGAGTCCCAGTGAAAATCCAAGTCAAGTCAAGCAACTTCTCTGTTCAAAACCCTCCAGTGGGTCAGAGCCATGGTTCTTTCAGGGGCTCACAGAATCCTCCATGATCTACCCTGCCTTTCTGTTCCCTGAACAGGCCTGGCATGAACACTGCCCCCCTGCCTCAGGGCCTATCCACCTGCTCTTTCCTTTTTCTGTTACACTTTTCCTCCAGATGACTGAAGTCTAGCTCCCTCACATAGGTCCGTCTATAATCCAAATGGTACCTTCTTAGTGAAGCTTTCACCAATGATTTTTTTCTAAAATTGTGCCCTCCATCAATGATCCATTTGTAATGGTTTCTTATTCCTTAACAGGGTGGACTAAGCGCTCAAGCTTTTGTTCGTGTGGATGTGGAGGACGTGAATGATAATGAACCTGTGTTTAACCCGCCCACCTATGTGCTGAGCATTAGTGGCCAGACCCAGCCGGGAACTGAGATCATCAATGTTCTTGCCACTGACAGGGATTCTGGGATATATGGAACAGTGGCTTATGAGCTCATCCCCAGTGACCTGTCCTCCCTTTTTACCATCGACTCTACCACAGGTATGTGATCCTGGAACAGTTTGCCTCTGAAATCAACTTCTGTGAAACAGTCAGAAAATGAACAAGAGTGATTTCTTTTATTAGCAGGGATGTTGCAAGATTCTTGTCACCTGCCAAATGGCATTGAAGTGTATTGAAAGGGGCAAGGGCTTTGTTGTTTGGTTATACTTGTATCTCAGTCCCAGTTTATGATTTTCATTGGCCCTATTCTCCTTACCTTAAAAAAGTAGTGCTAATAATCCCTATGTTGCAAAGTTTTTGTGAGAATTAAAGGCAATAATTTAGGAGAAACAACTAGCTAATATGTTTCTTTCTCATATGCCATTTAAGGACGACTTGCATGATTTCAGGGAGCTAATCATATTAGTGCAAAGAGCCTTATACAGACATCCTTTTCTAACACTAGGTCTCCTATTCCCTTAATCTCTTCGTTTGGTTTCCATGTTTTTTAAAAGTAATACCTAAAGCTCCTTTTAGTTCTTTAATATGACAGTTGTGCTTCTGCCAAAGATGTCTAATGAGCAAACTGAGTTTTTTAGAAAGTCATTATTTAAGTTGTCACTCTTCCCTTCCTATTGGATTCTTATTAACAAAATAATGTTTGAAATAATTATTACTAGAAAACATAAAATTACAAATCTATTACAGTATAATACTCTTGAGATGTTAGAGATATTCTCTTCTAAAACAAGGCTGCAAAAAAGAAAATACTTTTCTTTTACCTTTTTCCTTAAAAAAATTTTAAATTGTTTTATTTTGAAATAAGAACATGAGATCTGCCTGCTTAACAAATTTTTAGGTGCACAATCCTTTATTGTGGACTGTAGGTACAGTGTTGTACAGCAGATCTCTAGAATTTATTCTGAAACTTAATTGAAACTTTATTCCCACTGTTTAGCAGTTTTCCATTTCTTCCTCCCTGTCGTCTCCTGGCAACTACCATTTTACTCTTTGATTCTAGTAGTCTAACTGTTTCAGATACCTCATATAAGTGGGAAAGATATTTGTCCTTCTGTTACTAGCTTATTTCATTTCAGATAATGTCTCCAAGTTTCTTCATGATGGCACTTCCTTCTTTTTAAAAGCTAAATAATATTTCATTGTGTGTACATATCATGTTTTGTTAATTCATCCACCGATAGACATTTAGGTTGCTTCCATAGCTTGACTATTGTGAACAAGCTTCAGTGAACATGGGAGTGCAGCTAACACTTTGCAATTACGTTTTTATTCTTAAAGCCCCTGATCTAAGCATAGGCAGAATGAGTATCTATTGTGATGGTGATGATAATGTCAGGTGCTCTGGTAGGCATGTTCTGCACATTGTCCTATTGGATCTTTACAATACTCTTTGCAACAACCATATTCATTAGCAATAGTAATTTACACGGGACATCTAATCTGCCAAGTTAGTTTGCCTTCTCACCCAGCCACAGGTAGAGAGCCACTGCTTCTTGCCAGGAAAGTATACTTTATCTGAAGTGTGTGGTTGCTGGGGGATTTGCTGTTTACAATGACAGTCTTTATAAGGCAGAACTTTCCTTGCTCAAAATAACACACTGATGTGGCCCCTTTGACATTTAAAAGATCAGAAGAACATACTGTTTTAGGATACTGGTCTGCTTATCTTGGCTTTCTCAAAATTCCTCTAAATTGAGGACCTTAACTTCTTGTCAAAATGCCAGGCCCTCTAGGACAAAAACATTGCCAAAATATTATAGGTCAACCAGTAATCAGGATACAGCATCAAAAAGCATTCAACAGATTGTTTTTAGAAGACATCAGCACACTCATCACCTGGTTTCCCCTGGAAGATCTTGAAGAAGGAGCTGTACAGTATCCCATTTTTAGATCTTTGTTGTGCTGGCTTCAGTCAGCCACAGGCTCCCACTCCTGGCACTGGGTACAAGACAAATGCTATTGTTAATCATGGAGAACACTTTATGTGAGTCATTATCTAGGGAAGTGTCATGGTTTTGCTTTGTTTTTTAAAAGGAAAACCAGTTTTGTAATGGAAGTGGCTTTGGATTATTGTTGTCCAGTGCCTATATTATTTTCATGTCAGTGCATTTAACTTGAAACCATTTTTCAATGTAAACAGTACTTAGAATTTAGTTGCCCTTAATCACAACTCATGAGAAATTCATGAAAGGTGGTAATGCTTTGTTTTAACCTTTGGAAGAGAGTTGAAAAGCATCATGACTAACTATGGGGAAAAGGTTGCCCAGTGTACAGGAAGTCTTCAATTTGAACAGATGCATTCAAGTTCATCTGTTGGTTGACTGCCACCCCACATACATTTTCTAAATGCACATAATAGAGTTCCAGACCATGCCATTAGTCATCTAACTATTGAGGTTCTCAAAGAATTGAACAAGAAGCAGTTTGGAATATGGTTTTTTTCTTCTTGATCTGTGCTTTTGTTGTAGCCTATAGAAAGCTGTTCCTTCTTGCTTCCCCTATAAGGCCTATCTCTACAGAAGCTGCCAGTGCAAACATAGTCTCATGGAATTGCCTTTTAGCCATATGTGTGTGTACAAAACTTCATTTAAACCCTCTTACCCCATCACAGCTTGGTAGGTGATTTGTGGCCTACTTCACTTTTCTTGTTTTCTCTCTAGCTTATCTCTGCTAGCTGGCACTTTTCCAGATTTATATACTAAATAAATACATAGACTGTATAGACAGGGTATAAAAAAAGTAGATTTACAGTTGAAGTATGTGAAATTGTTTATTCTTGTATTATTATTTATTAATTATTATATTATTTTCTATATGAACAACTATAACCAATTTTTGCCTCCACCCTGTATAAATATATAATTTATAGATTATAGTTTTTATATAGTTGATTATATAATTGTATAGTTTTATGTTGCATGAGGAGAATATTGAGAATTGATGAGTACATTTATGCATTGTCACTTCTTCCTGAGTTACTCTAAAATTCTCTCTTTGAGACATTCATTAATTTGCTCACTGGTCCATTCACCCTTTCATTTTAATGCTTCCTATATCAAACATGCTATTCTATAAGCTTACATAGTGTGTTATTAGGCTCATGTTTTCCTGAAGACAAGAGATTTTTCCATTGACCTATTTGTTCCACAACCAAGACTCTTGCATTAAAAATAGAGCTCTGTGATTATTGTGTTCATCTGGTAAGAGCAATGTCTTGAAGAAAACTGAAGAGGAGTGGGTATGGCGATGTCATGGTTGTTTTCTCTTGTGGGTTTATCTTCCTGGTCTGTTTCTGATTTTCTAAGTGTTGTATGTTGTTAATTCAAAGAATATTTTTGTAAAATGTGTTTAGGCACCAGGAGAGAGATATTGAATTGAGCCTTCATTTCTTTTATTCTCAGTTAGTTGGGCTTCTTTGATGTGGCCACGAGGTAGACCACAGTGTTTTGAGTTTAAAAGAAGGAAATACAGAGACCCATTTATTAATAGTTCTTCATGTATTTTTAATCCTATTTAATGAACTATATGTAGATTTTTTTCTACATTGTTTGAAGTATCCCTTTAGTAGCATAAAAAAAAGCAGTTCTTTAGCTTTTCTGTTTGTAGTATTTATTTAGTCATTTTCTACTGAAACAAACATAACTTCTAATTCAGATTATTTTAGGGTGACAGAGATTGCAAGCATTTGTGTTTGCAAAATGTAGTTGTGCAAGAGTAAATTATGCTGCCTTGCCCATCATCTGATCTATATTTAGTTATGACATATACAAAATCCAAGTTTAGTACTACAGAACAAATAATTAAAAGGGTAACTGAGTGAATTAAACTGCCAGCCAAGGGCAGCTGTGCCTCCATGTTTAGCTTCTGTGTTGCTTGGGTATAAGGATTTAACACGGACTTTAAGTAATGTAGCACAGACTCTGTTTTTCTTTATTTCAAGGGCAGATTCATTTCTAATGTTAGTTTCATGCTTAGATTTGATACCATGTAATGATTCTCATAATTCTTCATGATTGCCACTTTTCTACATATAGAACATTTTCTACATATAGAATATATAGTTAATAAATTAATACCACATCTCATTTCATATGGGACATGAGCCTGCTCACGCCAAAACATTCTTTCTTTTATTTGCAAGACAGAGTCTAAAATTAATCACAGGCACCTAACCAGTGTATGTCACTTTTATAAGAAACAAAAAATGTTGGAGAGTTTTCTCATTCATTTTTTCAATATAAGATCACTGACTCTTGGAGATGAAAGGGACTTTACAATTTAGTGGAGGAAGAAATTGAGGCAGAAAGGGATTCAGTGTCTTGCCTAAAGTGCATGGTTGGTAATATGACAGACCTGAACTTGAGCCTTTTATAAGTTTGTTATAAATTTGGATAATTATTTCTTTGTCAATATCAGATAGAAATTTGAATCCACTCTATTCCTGTCAGCTGCTACAACTTAGTAAAATAAATAGCATAATATCATCTATTTGGTAAATAATTTTTCATATTCTCACAAAATGAATATAGTAAAAATATCATAAATATCAATAACCAATAAAAAAGTAGTATTGATACCCTATTGTTTTTGTCCTATTTTTTGAGAAAACTACACTTACGGACTCCATGTTTGATGAAGGTTATGACTTTGTGCTTGTTTTTGTTTTTAACTATTCCATAGCTTACAATTTTAGTAGTGACCTACAGATTTTTTTCTAAATAGGAATTACCACATTGATTAAAAATATCCCATCTTTTCCAGGAGGTTTGATTATGAAAGTATTGCTTAATTAGTAGAACATGATTTTATATATACTGCATATTAAATTTAATTAAGAGGACTTTCGTATTTAAGTACTTTTATTAATCAATCGATTAAAATAAATTTTAGTCCAGCAGTTTCCTCTTTTAAGTAAAAAAGTGACAAACTAAAGATAATAGCCAAACATTATTGCACATTAAAATTAGTATGCATAAACCCACACTTTCAGTAATTAAAACATAAAACAATCAGTGATCTGTATATGAATCTGTGTCTGTTAAACTTAAAGTTGGTCCCCTGAATGGGAGAGTAATGAAAAAAATGAGAGCCAATTAATCACAGTACTTTAAAATATTAAAATACTAGAGACCTGGTGTGGGTCCCCTCAGCCCAGCTTGCACCCTCTCCAATCTTGGACCCCTTAAGGGATGTCTGACTGCCAGTTTAGCAGTCGGACATCCTTCTTATAATCCTGGACTGCTGGCTCCTAATCGCTCACCTGCTTGCCTGCCTGGTTGCCCCTAACTGCCCCCTCTTCCCAAACTCCACCACTGGCCTAATCACCCCTTCCTGCCTCTGCATACTGGCCTGATCACCCCTAACTGCCCCCTGATGCTAGCCAGGTCGCCCCCAACTGCCCCCTCCCTGCTGGTTGCTCCTAACTGCCCTCCCCATCAGCCTGGTCACCCTTTACTGTCCCCCCCCTGCTAGTCTGGTCACCCCCAACTGTCCTCCCCCCGCTGGCCTGGTTGCCCTTCATAGCCCCCCTACTGGCCTGGTCACCCCACACAGCCTACTTGTTCAGTCATTTGGTCGTCCCTCACTAACCCCTCTGCCAAACTGGTCGTCCCACGCAGCTGCCTTGTTCAGTTGTTTGGTCATCCTTCACTAACCCTCTGCCAGGCTGGTCATAGGCAGCCATCTTATGAGGGTGTGAGGATTAATTTGCATATTACCTCTTTATTATATAGGATAGTGTCATACACTTAAAGCTGACCAAATATATAGGCAGAGAACTATTTACTACTTCATTATTACATATTTTATGCACGTTTATATGTAATATATATTATAGAGCTACATTTTCTTTCTTTTTAAAAAAATATATTTTATTGATTTTTTTACAGAGAGGAAGAGAGAGGGATAGAGAGTTAGAAACATCGATGAGAGACATAGATCAGCTGCCCCCAGCTGGAGATGTGCCCGCAACCAAGGCACATGCTCTTGACCAGAATTGAACCTGGGACCTTTCAGTCTGCAGGTCAATGCTCTATCCACTGAGCCAAACTGGTTTCAGCAAGAGCTACATTTTCTAACTTCTCAACTTTAATGGACAGCTCAGTTTATTTTAGAATGTTGGATTCAAGTAAATAAGTTTTGTAGCTACTCTTTCTATTCAAATGTAAGAAAAAGTGAATGTTTTGAAATACTCAGCAATGTAAGGACAAGCTTAATCTTAATACTTCCCTCTTCTAAGTGATGAGTGTTCAAAGAAACTCACTGTTTTCTTTCTGGTCTCTAGTAGGAATTGTTTTACTATGCAACATTGGCTTTAAAGGCCAACTAAAGTAACCATTAGCTTGGAAAAAGCCTAGTAAAATGTATATACATAAGCATTAAATGAACCGTGTTTAAGTATAAAAAGACAGATTTGGCCATTTCTCTCCACTTCCTAAATCTTTAATGACTTCCTATGGATCTTTGGCTGAAGACCAAATCCTTGTTATGGTCAAACCAGGTCCTTCAGGATCTGTCTGCTTTCCTATGTGTCCTTATCTCCAACAACTATTTCCTTTAATCTCTGTGCCCCTTCCTTATACCAACTTCTCCTCCTCCTCTTTTTCCTTCTTCCTTCTCCTCCTTCTGCTCCTCCTCATTTCTTATGCCATCTTCCTTCTGCAAGTACATCACATCATTTTTCTTTTGCTGAGATCAGTTGATTGTTCCCTCTCCTCTCCTCTTCCCATCTTCACCACATTAATGACCTAAGTCATCCTTCAGGTCTCACTTTATGAAGGATTGCCAAAGGAAGTATTAGAAAACCAGTACCTTTATATCCAAATTACTAAATTGAGACTGTTTTGTGACTTAAAGTAACAAAAAGAATTTTAATTGTTTGATAGTGATTGTGGAAATTGTAGGAGCTTCCTGAATTTTTACTTAGGTGTAGGGAAACAACCATTTGCACAACAATATATTTATTTATTTATTTATTTATTTATTTATTTATTTATTTATTATTATTGAAAATGCACATTTTATTTTGTTGCTCCTTTTAGCAGATACTGTCTTGGATTTTTTTTAAATTAAATCTTTATTATTAAGATTATTACATTTGTTTCTCTTTTTTTCCTTCCATAGCACCCCTCCACCCTTCCCTCTGCCCTTACCTCCCTCCCATTGACCTCATCCATAGGTGCATGATTTTTGTCCAGTCTCTCCCTGTACACCCCTCACCCCTTTTCCCCTGAGAATTATCAGTCCACTCCCTTTCTGTGCTCCTGATTCTATTATATTCACCAGTTTATTCTGTTGATAATTCACTTAATTTTTAGATTCACTTGTTGATAGATATGTATTTGTTGTTCATAATTTTTTGTCTTTTACCTTTTTCTTCTTCTTCTTCAAAAAGAGTACCTTTCAGCATTTCATATAATACTGGTTTGGAGTTGATGAAATCCTTTAGCTTTTTCTTATCTGTGAAGCTCTTTATCTGACCTTCAATTCTGAATGATAGCTTTCCTGGATAGAGTATTCTTGGTTGTAGGTTCTTGCTATTCATCACGTTGAATATTTCTTGCCACTCTCATCTGGCCTGCATCGTTTCTGTTGAGAAATCAGCTGACAGTCGTATGGGTGCTCCCTTATAGGTAATTAACTGTTTTTCTCTTGCTGCTTATAATATTCTCTCTTTGTCTTTTGCTCTTGGTATTTTAATGATGATGTGTCTTGGTGTGGTCCTCTTTGGATTCCTTTTATATGGGATTCTGTGTGCTTCCTGGACTTGTGAGTCCATTTCTTTTACCAGATGTGGGAAGTTTTCAGTCATTATTTCTTTAAATAGGTTTTCAGTATCTTGCTCTCTCTCTTCTTCTGGCACCCCCACAATTCTGATGTTGGTACACTTGAAGCTGTCCCAGAGGCTCCTTACATTATTTTCACATTTTTGGATTCTTTTTTTCTTCTTGCTTTTTCAGTTGAATGTTTTCTGCTTCTTCATATTTCAAATTTTTTTACTTGATTCTTGCCTTTCTCTAGTCTGCTGTTAGGACTCTGTATAATATTTTTTATTTCAGTCAGTGTATGTTTAATTTCTAGTTGGTCCTTTTTCATCTCCTCTTGGCTCTCGCTAACTTTATCCAACTTTTCTAGCGTATTCTTGAAAAACCTTATAAGCATGGTTTTGAATTCTATATCCAGTTGTTTGTTTTCCTCCATTTCTTTTGTTTGTGATCCCTTCCCTTGTCTTGTCATTTTCACTATGCTGGGAGAACTTTTGTGTTGGATTCAGCCTTATGATACCAGACTTACAAAACCACAGAAGCCTCTCTGTTGAACTTGGGATGGGTGGAGTCTCAGGGCTTAAAGGACCACCTTGCCTTCTAGTCGGCCCCACCCTCCACGGCCCCATGAGTCTCACATAACTGGGTAATCGCTGTAGCGGTCCTTGTGCCTGGGCGCCTGCAGTGCCTCTAACCGCTGCCTTTCTGGCTCCCCTGCACTCCAGGACCACACGAGTCTAGGTCCCCAGGGTTTCACCCGAAACAGGGGCTTAGTGGAGTCAGAAGTGGCACAGTTGGGAGGGTCTGTCTCCTGCCCACTCGCGAAAGCCATCAGCACAATCAGCAATCTGTCCTCTGCGCAGTGCTATGCGCACCACTAAACCTCTGATCTTTTGCGACTCTCCTAAATTTCCGTGCACCTCTCCCTTTTCACAGTCCAAACTCCCCCCGTATGAGTTTCGGCTGAATCTTGGGTTCAGTGTCGTAAGATAAGGGGTTCAATGCCTTTGAGAGTTTTCGTTTCCCTCCTGCCAGAGAAAACCAGCCAGGTATTCCGGCACCCGCTCTCTCCACGTGCGCGTCTCCTTACCTCAGCTTTTTACAGCTCCTCTGGGTCTCCGTGAGCCCCTCTCCTTCCCTCTAGCTGTAGAACTTCCGCTCAGCCAGCTTTCCTGTGGTTCTGGATGATGTCCGTTCTGTCTTTTAGTTGTAGTTTTGAAATTGTTGTGCAAGGCAGCAGTGTAGGTGTTTACCTATGCAGCTATCTTGGATTCTCTCTCCACAAAAATAAATTTAAATAAAAGAAATAAAATAGTCTCTCTATGTTGCATTCCATGAGCTTTGCTTTATATCATGCTTTTTACCCATATATAACACAGATGATCATATCTGAAGTGGAGAAATGGATTACATAATGATGAAGCTACATTAAGTGGCGTGGCTTATGAAGGAACTTAAAAGTATGACAGAGAACTTTAAACTTAATTATTACAGGAAATGAGGAATGACACAGGGTTTTGAACACTAGCACATTATGGTGAACATGACATTTAAGGAAAATTACCCTGGCAGCATTGTGCTAGGTGAATTATAGGACTAGAAAAGTTGAACAGGAAATATAAATTAACAGAGGCTATATATTAATATATTATTATAATCTAGGGATAAAGTTATGAAGTTTGTACTAAGGGGATAGTAATAAAAAGAGAGAGGAAGGAACTAATTGAGGATGTTTAAAGAGGAAAATAATATAAGAATGGTGACTGATTTATAATGAAAGATGATGAGTCACACACAATTTCTTAATTTTAACTAAGATGGTTAATGGTCTACCTGATGTCAAACTGAAAAATACCCCAGAAGAACTGCTACCTAGGAAGAGGTATAGAATTATAATTCAGGTGGGAAGACATGGGAGATACTAGGATTAAGTAACTATTGAAGAACATATAAATGTTTTGAAGGAGAGAGTATACAGAAGTGGTTCTTAAACTTTAAAATTGTAAAAAATGCAATTCCTGGATCCTTCCCACATCTAGTAATCAGGATATGTGCATAAGAACTTGAAAATTTTAAGTTTACAAATATCCATGGTGATTGGATGCAGGTAGTCAGGAAACAACATTGAGACCCTCTAGTGAATAGAATAAAGAAATGCTTAGAAATAGAGAAATGCTTAGAAGTGTAAGGAGGAGGAAGTTTGTGGAGGAGACGAAATCTCAGGAATTTTTAGGAAAGCAAAAACAAAACAAAACAAAACAAAACACTATCATATTATCAAAGAAAAAGTCCAAAAGCAAGAGGACATCATGTGTCAGTTAGATTGTAGAAGTTAAGGAGCATGAGGTTGGCGGTAACATCTAATTGCCTATCTTTCACTTGCATCTGTCTGTATCCTTTTCTTTCAGGTGTGTTTCTCATAAGTGTTTCGATGTATCTTGAAATTCATTCCAATAAATTTTGTCTTTTAAGTAGAGCATTTTGTCCATTTATGTTTTCTGAATACTTTCCCAGCCAAAGTCTGCTATTGATATTCAGTCTCATTCATGTAAACGTATTTCCTCAGATGTTCTGTGATTTTTTTAAAACTGTCAGCTTGTACCTTTATCTGAGAGAATTCTTTGAATTCTGGGAATGAAGGGGGGTCCCTCTGGAAAATTTTTGTCCTTCTCTTGCCCAAGTGCCTTCCTGGTTTATACCAATGTTAAATTAAATTCTTGGCTTGGCAATTGATGAACTGGTTTCTTGTTCATACAATATTGACTATCCCATTATTACAGAAGAATATGGAGTAGATCAGCAATTGTATATATGTTTGTACATTTATATATATATACACACGTATAGAGATATGTGCATGTACACATATATACAAATATATGTGTATGTGTGTTTAAAATACATTAATGCAGACACCCTAGTGTGAAGGCCTTACCTCTAAGAATGCTATGAAATGAGACACAAAGAAATAAGATAATGAGCATTTGAAAACCTAGTAAAAAACTGGGATTTTTAAGTTTACAAATATCCATGGTGATTGGATGCAGGTAGTCAGGAAACAACCATTGAGACCCTCCAGTGAATAGAATAAAGAAATGGAGGAAGTTTGTGGAGGAGATGAAATCTCAGGAATTTTTAGGAAAGCAAAAACAAAACAAAACAAAACACTATCATATAATCAAAGAAAAAGTCCAAAAGCAAGAGGACATCATACTAGTAAAAAACTGAGATTGGAAGAATTTACTTTTCATGGTCAAGGCACTGCTTTTGGAAAACGTTTTTTTAGGTTTTAAATTTTACTTTATGGATCTTAGAGAGAGGAAGGGAGGGAGGGGGAGAGAGGCAGAGAGAGAGAGAAACATTGATTGGTTGATTACCGCATGCACCTTGACTGGAAATTGAGCCGGGCCAGATATGGGATGATACTCTAACCAATTGTGCCACCGGGGCAGGACTGGAAAACTTTTTTTTTTTTCTTAACAAGGCACTTCTCTATGGGAAATGGGACTCCTGACCCTCTATCCAATAAATTCATTCTCTGAATGACTACTGTATATGAAAGGTTCTAAGCTAAGCACTCTTTATAGTAGTTAACATTGGTGTAATACTTCGACATTGACATGTAACGTTGAAGTGTGTTGTCTCAGGCTCATCTCTGTCATTTTTTATTAATTAACTTTGTTGACATTACATCTGGGCGGGTGATATGGTAGTCAGGTCTAACAAATGCAGCACCATTTATGTTTTTCTGTTGAATTAATTTAGTTTCAAGTATCCAATGTTTAAGCTCTAAGAAAATATTATTGTCAGATTTTGGAGCATCATTTTGCAAATATACTTAAGTCTTTGTTTGGAAAGTGGATATATTAGGGTTCTCCAGAGAAATGAAACCAATAGGAGCTCTGTATCTGTATCTATATCTACATTTACATCTATATCTACCTTGAAACACTCTTACACAGACACACAGAATAATGTTTGACAAATACCTGGGCCCTCCATAGCCCATCAATTTGGTATACAATTAATCATCACAGAAGAATCAACAGATCAGATGTTCGATTGCTCATCAGTACTTATTGCACATTATCTGTGTCTTAATTCTTTCTTTCCCTTCCACAGGAATTATTTACTTAACATCAACTCTTGGTCATTTGGAATCTACCACAATTCTGTTGATGGTCTGTGCTCAAGATGGTGGCGGGCTCACATCTGTCGTTAATGCCGAAGTCACTATACACATTCTTCAGACAATTCTGTCACCTGCTGAATTTGAAAGGCCTAAGTACACTTTCTCAGTTTATGAAGATGTACCCGAAGACAGTCCTGTAGGAATAGTGAAAGCAAAAGAGTCCTTGAGTAAGTACTTCTTATCCTGCATTGAAATTGATTGTTGGAGCATTTCCTGTGTTTTTTATGCTGTACAGTCTTATATTAAATATTTTCTTTTCTCCATGCAAGAAGAGTGGAGACCACAAATCTGTGACTTATCATTGTTCTTCAACATTATTTCTATCTTACAATTTTTTTTTCTACTCAGAAAAGTAAAACTTTCAAAATAAAGTTTTAAATAAAAAAAACTCAATGTAAACAATATACATCTCCTATAGCCCACTCCCCAAAACACACACACACACACACACACACACACACACACTTCCAAAAGTTTTTACAAAAACATATCCTAATATCTTTGTTGTCTTACAACTATCTTTTTTTCTACTGTATAATTTCTATGGTATTTTTTCTACTGTATATTTTTTCTGCTCTTTATTGCACAACTTTACAGGTAACTATATATCATTTTGTCTCATGATATAAGGTTTAATTTTATGAAACATTCCTCCATCACTATCAATTTGAATGATTTACAGTATTTTGCTAGTTTGCATAGCACTCAAGCAATGTCCTTGTGAGACTTGTAGAAGTTTCTCTGCAGGAGAAATTCCTAGAGGAGAATTATTTGTTCAAAGACCTTGCCCTCCCCTTTTCCTAGTTCTCTCTTTTCCCTTGCTCTGTCCCTTCCTTCAACTTTTGTGGAGGATATTTGCCATTCATAGGTAGATATTATAAAGAAACCCCACCATAAACTTAACTTGGCTCCCTCAAATATATTTAAAAGGCATCCAAATAATTTTCTGAATGTCTTCTACTTTTAACTAATGCAAGAGGCATGATCACTGATAGCAAGCCTGTGCTTTGTTTTGTGTCCATTGACACTACTGTTATCTACTAAAGTCTCTTAAACCACATGTTCACTTTTTAACAGACTTTGGAGAGCTGAGGAAGATGGAAGACATTGGATAGTATTCTCTGTAGATGCACTGTACATTAATATGTTCAGATTTCAGTATTTCCACAGGTAGATTCTTTTGACACACAGGGATGGCTTTATTTTTTATTCTTTTGTATTTTCTTTCCTTTTTTTTTTTTAATTCAGATTCCTCAGAGCCAATTTCTTACAGGATCTCCTCTGGCGATCTGCATGGAATGTTCTCTATCCACCCGTGGCTGGGCACCATTCGAACCAGGAAGCCTCTGGATCATGAAACGCAGCCCACAGTGGTGCTCACAGTCCAGGCGCAGCTCGGCAGTTCCCCTGCTTACGGCAGCACGGAGGTAAACATAACTGTAATGGATGTCAACGACAACCATCCAGTGTTTCCCAAAGCCTCCGACAAGATCAGAGTGTCACAGATCACACTGCCTGGCACAGCCCTGTACCTCGCACGTGCAGAAGACAAGGACAGTGGTTGGAATGGATTTGTCCGATACTCCATTGTAAGCCAGAATCCAGGCCTCTTTTCCATTGATTCGGGGCTGGGTGTGGTATACCTCAATGACAGCCTGGGAGACGCTGTGGCCCAGAAGCACACACTAACTCTCATGGCCCAGGATCTCGGCGTTCCTCCTCAAGCATCTTTGTTCCTGCTGACAATAGTTATTGAAAAACAAGAATTGAACCCATCCTTGATTTTTGGAAATTTGGTCTATCAAGTCGAAGTTAGTGAATCTCTCTCACTGATGACCCAAATACTGCAAGTACAGGCCTACCCACTTGGCCCACAGCACAAAACATCCCAGCTTCTTTACTCGCTGGAACCTGGTGCAGACTTTGCTGTGTTCGCTGTTCACCCTTACACAGGTTGGATTTATTTGCGGCGACAACTTGACTATGAATCCACCCAAACATATCATTTTAGAGTGTTTGCCTGGATTTCAGAAGACAGATTGTCACAAAATGTGAGCACTTCAGTAATTGTTCATGTCCTGGATGAGAATGACAATTCCCCTACCTTCTTGCATGATAAGTTGTTTTTGAAAGTGGAGGAGAGCCCCCTGCCCCAAGGAGTAATAGGCAAAATTACAGCAATTGACAGAGACTCAGGAAGGAACGGACAGCTATCATATTTCCTTCTGTCTGATGGAAAATTCTTCAAGATGAATCCTCATACAGGTAGCATTTTGTAGCTTCCCCTTATTCTTTTAAAATTGGAATTGACAAAACCCTAATCTTTTAGTTATCACATTAGTTAAGGCATATAATTAAAATTATAGTCTTTAGTGCATGCCTTATTAATTACAGTACTGTGATTTTAAAATGAAGTAAAAACGGGTAAAATTTTATTTCTAATGATTCATACTTCTCTTGCCTTTCACCCACATATTACTAATATACAGTATGGCTATTATTCTAAATTAGAAATACAGTCAGAACTGGGTTGAAAAAGTCTTTTATAAAGTCCAATTTTTTCACCAACCTTCCTTTTTTCATTTGTAGATTCTTAAAACGTTAAATAATACTTTATAAAATATGAATGTCATTGATGAAAACTAGAAATCAGTCCAAGATTTCAATAACACTCTATTGATATATTTTCCCATTCTCATTTTGATAAGGGAACCATAGGGATAGAAAGATATTTACAGTGAGTTTTTTCAAGTTTTAATTTTGAAATTAAGTAAATTTTTACAATTTATACAATTTAAAATTTTAAAGTATGAATCATTAGAAATAAAATTTATATTGTATAAATTTACAGGGACTTTATTTAGTCTCTGAAACCATCTACACATGAAATATGTTTATATTACAACTCTGTAACTGGGGAACTGAGACTTTGGATAGCTCAAGTAACTTGCCCAAGGTCACAGAGCCAGAAGGAGATGAGAGGAGGTCACCACTTGGTACAATTCCTGGAAGTACCATGTATAACTAGCCCATGTAAATGAGGCCCCGTGCCCTGTAGTGGATGGAATTTGAATTCAATTCTGATTAACTTTATTCCAAAGATTCCTGTTGTGTGAATTATGAAAAGGTTTCTTTTCCTCTAGCAGGTGGAGTGCTCATCAAGAAACCTGCAAGCTAGGTAACAGCTCCCGTTCACTCCCAAGCTGGTTCTCCTCTGCAGGGCACATACCTAGGTTGGAGGTTCAATCCCCAGTTGGGGCACATACCAGAGACAATCTCTCTCTCTCTCTCAAAATCAATAAATAAATTATTGGGTGAGGATTAATAAAAAGTAGTTTTCTGTGTGTAATTTTGTTAAAATCATACTTATTGTAAATACTGTATTAATATAGGTGTCCCCAAAAATGTATACATACACTTTGAATAATCATAAAGGTAGTGTTTATTAAAATACATTTCATTTCAAAATTTAGCTGTCAGCTGTTAAAGTGTTTATACATTTTTGGGGACACCTTATATAATTTATATAGTAAGTGTTGCAATTAAGCTCACCAATTCAACAACATACCCAAATATAAGTTTCCTTTTTTTTGTTTCTCATTTCAGCTTCTTGTTTTGTTTTGCACATCATTGTATTTGGACAAAGAGGGCAAATTAAAAAAGAAATAGCAATGTTAGGTGGTAGTTGTTTTATGTGTACTTTCTCACAAATAGGTATTTTCATAAATAGTGAGTTAGTCACTGCCTGGCAGAACTCTGCAGCAGAGGACAGATTACCAGAGAGAGCACTTGGCCTCCAATGCCCTTGACAAGAGGTAGAGGCAGTTTCAACTTTATGCCTGAGTCTCCAAGGCATCAAGGGACATTGTGAGGGACATTGACTAGGAGTGAGTAGGTTCTAAACAAAAACATGTAAAATAAGGCTTGTCAACTTTAAGAGTTATTTGGGAAGTCACTATCCATCGTTACGCATATGTTTTGTGAGATGACGATAAATAACTAACTGCATATGTAAAAGAAAAACCATAGCCTGAGGGATCTATTTGATTCTCATGGAGATATTTCCCATTATTTTAAAGTGATGATAACAACTGCCATGTGTATAATGATTTAAAGCCTACAAAATAATTTTAAATTTATGATTGCATTTGTTTCTGATAGCCCTAAGGAAGTAGGTTCAGAGAGGTCCTTCCGTGTCCGAGCTGGAGAAACTGAAACCCAAACTCAGAGCTCATGATGCCCAAGCTGAGCTGAAGTGCTTCTTTCCTTTATTCTGCATAGCAAGGTGGAGAGGAATGTGCTGCAGTTTAGTCTTCTGAGCTATTCCTAAGGTGCCACAGACTATTTTATCATTGGTTTCTATGAATTCAATTTTTAGTTCAAATTGAATTCATAGAAGTACAAAAAAAAATGGCAAACTTAAAATGGCATTTTTAGGAGACACTTAAGAAAATTCTTTCAACATTAGAATCAAACTATTCACATATACGGTCTTAGAAGTTCTGCTTTTATTCAGAACTTTATAATGTTTGCTTTTCCTTTCCACAGATTATTTTGGAAGTGGTTCACAGTGCCAGACTTCTAGTGCACAGTGTCACCCTCTTTTGTCCTCTGTGCCCCTCAGGCGAACTGATCAGTTGGGTGGCGTTGGATCATGAACATCAGGTGCACCATCAGGTGACTGTCCTAGTGACCGACCATGGCTCCCCATCGCGAAACGCCAGCATGGTGGTTTATGTTGCAGTTACTGACATCAATGATAACAGGCCATATTTCCCACAGTGTCTCCCTGGAAAGGAATTACACATCAAGGTTTGTGGAGTTGAAATAGCCATGCAATGGACTTGTGGTATTCTTAGTTATTTGAGCACCATCTTGTGGTAAAAGCATGAATTTATCAAATCAGTCATAGGAGACCTAGAAATTGTGGACATGTCAAAAAAAAAATCATCAAAAAATAAAGTGGTTATATGTGCAATTTGAGATCTCATATCCAGTTGTTTTATGATTAATGTATTCAACCATAATAGTTCCTCATTATCAGCAATGCTCAGACAAGGATTGTTTTTCGAGTAATTTGCATGCATCTCTTTGTGCAGAGTTCCTTATGAGTAACTGAAACACATCTCTAAGATGGTTCATTAGAGAGAGGGGAAGAATCTGTAGCTCTAAAGTGGAGAGGCACATATCCAGAGATTATAAAAGCTGATCTATTGGGGGCACATGCAAGAACTTCTAATTATAGTTATATTATCTCATCTTTTTTTATTCCCATGTTTTTGTATGTTTTATAATGTACATAATAAATTAGCATGTTAGTTTACACACACAATTAGTTAATAAATATATCTTAGAGGTACTCAGATTACTTTAAAATAATGAATGAGTAGTATGAATATAAAGTTTGGAAGCTCTAACTCCTAAGTAATTAAATTGAACATTCAAATTGTGCTCAGATATGCATAAAGTATTTAGGAAGCTAATGACTTTAAACTCACTTTTTAAATCCTTATTTAAAGAAAATCTTACCAAAGCTAAATGTTTTGTCATTATGATTTTAATCATGCCATTAAAATATCCTGTGGCTTATTTGCACAGTAGGACTTTTATATATGGAGTTCAACTCCACATGTTGATTTCAATATTCTAAGAAAGTTTCTGTTAATTATCTCTCCTGTATGAGGTATGTTTCCTGAAATAAAGATTTATGTTTATCTTTGGCATGTTTTAGATCTTAACAACAACCTTTTAAAAAACGTCCTCAGATGGTGATAAATGAAAAGATACTAGAATCCTTAAAATACACTTAAAATCCAAGATTGTTTAGTTATTTTGATTTCCTTCTCCAACCTCCTCAGAATTAATTGAAATGCTGTAGATAATTTGTTTAAATTGAGTAAAATATTTAAATTGTAATGTGGTTTCTTTTCATGGGTTTACACCATATAATTTTATATGGTAGACATTAGAATTATATGTGGATTTTAAAATAGTTTTTTAAATGCTTAGTAGTGTGTGCTTTTTATTAAAAAAATAACTAAGAAATTTGTTTTATTGATAGGTTTTGGAAGGTCAACCAGTAAATATGTTGGTGACAACTGTGTTTGCAAAGGATTTTGATGAAGGAAACAATGCAGAAGTTATATATTCATTATCTTCAGGTAAACATCACTACCCATAAAGGATTATGAGCGTTTAGAATTTCCTCTTTTGTTTATCAACTATCTACCTCCTTCTGTGGATATAGTAACATTGAAAATAACACAAATTACAAACAAAATACATTTGTTATGGTTTAGAATCACCTTTATATTTAAAAAAGAATTGAAAAGTTTAGTGGAAAATTATAATAGTTTTTTTGTGCCCTAAATAGAAACCAACCCACCAATCATCCACCTTACATGAATAATTTTCAATAATGTGATGTGCAAGTCAATTTTTATTGAAAGGAAAATAGCAATTAGTGGATAACAAGTGGTATTAATATAAAGAAATACGATTAGAATAATAAGATCCATGTATCTCTATGAAGACTAAATATTCTTATGATTAAAATAAATCACCCTTAGAAAATGTTCTGTTTCTTGTGTATATTTTCAGTGCTATTTTTTTAATGTTCATTCTCTCACAGAGCTTAAGACAAATACATCTTCTAGATGCTCAATTACAGATGTATTTGGATTAGTTAATTCTGATTTCTGCATTGTCAGTTAACATTAATTTCTTAATTTTTGTGTATGTTTAGAAAATGGATCTGATCATTTCAAGATTGATGCCAACAGTGGTGAGATAAGAACAACCACAGTGCTTGTGTATGATTATAGACCTTCCTACAGGATGACTGTAATTGCCAGTGACCAGGGAGTGCCTCCTCTTCAAGGACAGGCAGTTATTAACATTCAGGTAATGTTCTGTCATCATCATAACATGTAGAAGGGTGTTTTAAGGTTCTGTTTGATTTTTATACAACTTTATAGAGTGAAAATAACATTCAATACATGAATACTGCTTTTAGAGAGTATTGCACATGTATGTATGCCTTTTTATTATCATTAGAGAAATCATTAGCCTCAAATAACTTTTTATTTGAACTTTGCACAATTCCTGACAAAATATATACCTTCATCCTATACAGGTATAAATGTTGCTTTATTTTAATAAACAAAAAATGCCTTTCCTTTACTTTTTCCTAATTGTAAAGATTTGGTAAATTTGCAGAAGTAACTTATATGTAAACAAATGGCAAAATAATCACATTGCTTTTTGTAATTATTTTTAAATTTAGAAAAGTCATGTGGGATCCATATTTTAAGGCTTTACTTTAATCAGAATGAAAAAACAAGTTGTAAAAAGTCTTCTTAATAGGAAAAAGTTATACCAGTGATTCAAAGATAAGATAATTGTGTATGGCCATTTTTCTTTGCTCATGCACATGATAATCAATAATATTGATATTGGTATGTATAAAAAATAAGAACGTATACC
Organism: Lasiurus cinereus; assembly: GCA_011751065.1. Lineage (NCBI taxonomy): Eukaryota > Metazoa > Chordata > Mammalia > Chiroptera > Vespertilionidae > Lasiurus > Lasiurus cinereus. The sequence continues at coordinate 32,565,614 of JAAGEH010000293.1, read as the reverse complement.
CCAAATAATTTTTTATTGATTGTGGATATGTATGTTAGGAGAAAATTCTATGTTGGAATTTCTCAAGTCTTTGATTTTAGATAAACAAAGGCACATGATACATAAATGTACACAGATGTTGTCATTATGGATATTTTGGACTCTAGGATTTAGAGTAATTTGGAGAATTACATATTCCACATTCTCACTGAAGAATCACAAGACTATTTATAGTTCAGCTTATCAAAATATAGCATGGTCTCACCAATATCTCATTGATATGAACATTAAAACAAATGAGATGTGGAAATGTACTTTCTAATCTCCTAGATAATATGCAATATTCAATCATCAGAGGCATACTAGAATCTATAATAATTAGACCGGTTGTCATTCCGGACGTCCTTCTGGATGAAGCCGGGGTCAGAGGGAAGCCTGAGTCCTGGCTGCTTGCTCGCAGCCAAAGCGAAGCCCAGGTCCTCGGTGCCAGAGGAAAGCTGGTGCCCACAACTGGGGGAAGGAAGGCCTCCTCTTGCACAATTTTTTTGCATTGGGCTTCTAGTTATGTAATAAAAAATAATGCTACCAATTACCATATGTATTTCACACAGATAGAAGGGATTAGTTTCCAAAGTAACATCATCACATATACTGATTCAACTGTTTAAAAAAAATACTCCAAATTAATAGCTCCTTTTAATTCTTATTTCAGGTGATACCACTATCCAAAGGGAGAGCTGCCATTTCTCAGAATATTAGACATTTAGTTATACCAGAAAACTTGAAGCCTGCAAAAATAATGAGCTTGATAAAGTCACCTGATCACTTTCAACAACATAATGGAAAGTTACATTTTAGTATGGCTGCAGATGATAAGGATGGCCCATTTGAAATCGAAAGCTCAACAGGGGACTTGTTCCTTTCTAAGGAACTTGATTATGAAATGACATCACATTATCTTTTCAGAGTGGTTACTAAAGATCACAGCAAAACTCCTCCCCTGTATAGCACAGTCTTCCTTAGCATTGATGTGGAAGATCAGAATGACCATTCCCCATCTTTCCAAGAAGAGTTCATTGTGATAAGCGTAGAAGAGAATGTCCCTATAGGAACTCTGGTACATGTCTTCAATGCCAAAGATGGAGATGGAAGTTTTCTGAACAGTAGAATACAATATTTCATTGAATCCCATTACCCTGGAATCAATCCATTTCTCATCCACCCCTCATTTGGCACATTGGTCACTGCATCCCCCCTCGACAGAGAGAGAGTTTCTACTGTTGTCCTAACAGTGACTGCATCCGATCAGGCTGTGAATGTAACAGACCGGCGACTGAGATCACTGATGGCCAAGGTAGTGATTTTGGATGTAAATGACCACAGCCCCACTTTTATGTCTATCCCTATCGCTCATGTCAAAGAGGATGCCACAGTGGGCTCCTTGGTGCACCACGTAACTGCTCATGATCCAGATGAAGGAAGAAATGGAAGAATAACATACAGCATTCTTTCAGGAAATGAAAACATGGCCTTTATGCTAGATGAGTCATCAGGTATTTGTCAATGTCAATTAAAGACTCTGATCACTTGCTTACATTGCTCATTTTCAGTTTCCTCTATTAAGATGAGGGTTCTGATGAAATAGGCTTTAAAGAAATGTTAATTTTGTGTTTAACTTCTATATGTGATAGATACAGAGGCTGTATTCAGAGAACCAACTGTAATTGGCCAGTTCATTGATATTGACTATGATATGAAACTAGCTCACATCATTTCATGAGATGAATCTACAGTAGCAGCAAACTTCTTTGTCCCCATTGTGGGTAGTCACAGAGGTGGAGATGGTACCAAAAGTACAAAAAGGTAGAATATGACTAATCAACAGCATTATTCAAAGGCTTTAGTATGGAAATTTATCTTTAAGATCATACAAACATGCTTTTGTAAGTAGTTGGAATTCATTTATTTATTTAGTAGAAGCCTGGTGCATGAAATTTGTGCATGGGTAGGGTTCCTAGGCCTGGCTGATGATCAGGGCCAATCAGGTTCCCCACCTTCCTGCCTCCCTGTCTCCTCCTTTCCTCACTCTTTCAGTGCCCCTGTGGCTGCTGGTTGCCTACCATGTTCTGTGCCGCCCCTTGTTGGTCAGTGCATGTCATAGCAAGAGATTGAACTGTTCTCCTGGTCGAACTCCTGAGGGGACACTTTGTATATTAGCCTTATCCTATCTAATAAAAGAGTAATATGCAGATTGACCATCACTCCAACACACAAGCTGGCTGTCCCCATGTGGTCAAAGATCCTGCCCCCATGTGAACACAAGTAGCTCGCCTTAAGATGGCCAGCAGGGGAGGGGAGCTGGCAAGGGAGGCCTGCAAGGGAGGGCAGTTGTGGGTGATCAGACCAGCAGGGCAGGGCAGTTGGGAAGGATCAGGCCTGCAAAGAAGGGCAGTTGGGAGTGATCAAGCCTACAGGGGAGGCAATTAGGGGTGACCAAGCTGGCAGAGGAGGAAAGTTGGGGGTTACCAGGCCTACAGGGAAGGGCATTTGGGAAGGGGGACCCAGGCCTGCAGGGGAGAGCAGTTGGAGGGGGGGACTAGGCCTGCAGGGGAGGGCAGTTAGGGGCAAACAGGCTGGCAGGGAAGCAGTTAGGGAGTGATCAGGCTGTCAGGCAGAAGTGGTTAGACACAGTCAGGAAGTCAGGCAGATGAGCAGTTGGGAGCCAGCAGTCCTGTCCAGTGGGATCAGGCCTAAATGGGCAGCCAGACATCCCTTGAGGGGTCCCAGATTGGAGAGGGTGCAGGCTGGGCTGAGGGATACCCCCCAATGCAGAAATTTCATGCACCAGGCCTCTAGTGTGTGTGTGTGTGTGTGTGTGTGTGTGTATGTATATGTATATGTGTGTGTGTGTGTATACACACATATTTAAAAGAGAGCAACATTATTTGTTGTTTCACTTATTTATGCATTCATTGGTTGATTTTTGTATGTGGCCTGACTGGGGATCGAACCTGTACCTTTGGCATATTAGAACGATGCTCTAACCAAATGAGTATCTATCTGATCAGGAAAGAAATAATGTACTTTTAAATGGTAACATTGATTTGGGTATAAGACCCTTACTTCTCATGTCAAGTGTACCATTTTTCCCCCCAGAAGCATTTATTCAATGTCAAGTTCTCTGTAGAAATGTCACTAACTGTTATTTTACTTGTCTTGTTATTATGGCATTGCCAATTAACATCTACTAAAATTTTTGATGTAGTATTATGTATAAAGTGTCATTATTATAAAATTCAAAATGAACTTCCCATGATTTGATTTTCGGGAGATATTGAGGAGGTAGATTATTATCTCAACCTCCAAAGAATAGTCGTTTCTGCATGAGCCTTAGGAAAAAAAAATCAGATGTATGCCAGTTGGCCCCACTATTAGTTCGACCATAATTTGGAATGGGACTGATTGTGTAGGATTTGGAAGTCATGATTATAGTCTGGCTATATACTGCTGAAAATTTTTTATCAAAATATTTATTGAATACTGCACATATGGTTTCATTCTAAGGCATGTGTGAGCATCACCTAAAGGCCCAACTGACAGAGAGATAGTCCAGACCTGGTTACTGATTACTGTTAGAGTGGGGGTCTCCAAGGACCTCTTTCAGTGATGCTTAAAATGTTTTCCACAATGGCTAAGGAAGGCCTATTTCAGATTTTTAAAGAGGATGGATAAAATTAGAACTGTGTCTCATATATAGGCCTCATGAATCTTGAACAATTGCAGTGGCTGTTTCAGTTGACACATTTTTCAATGACATAAAATGGTAATTGTTGAATGCTTTCATCTGAGATGGGCCATTGTTTCTCTCACGAGGCTCATATTTCTTATAGTGATTTTTTCAATGACTTTTTCCAATAATTACTGCAAAACTGTTTTATAAAATCTGAATTATTTGAAGAGAAGTTCATATAGAATAAGCATGTTTTTAGAGAAGCAAACAGCAATCTTAAAAAAGTATGACAGTTGGATTCATGGGAGCTATATGTATGCAAGGCTTTATAACACTTTGCTTCCATGAATTATATGCTCCAATGGCAATTGGATGCAGACACGTTTTATTCATGAAATTTGTTGTCTGAGTTATAAAGTCTGTACTATTTTTTGTTAATAAAAAAGAAAGTTAACACAGCAAGTTTAAGGAACTTATGTCTTTAATAAAACTAAATACCTTAAAGACTAAATATCTTAAGCAATGCAACTATATTCATTTTTGTTGTTGTTGTTGTTGTTGTTACTTGGTCACTTTAAACATGAATTGTCATTTGACCTGAAGATGTATACTGTTAAAACCTATATATCTTAAAAAATGAAGGTCATCCCTAACTGGTTTAGCTCAGTGGGTACAGGATTGGCCTGGGACTGAAGGGTCCTGGGTTCGATTCCTGTCAAGGGCACAAGCTCAGGTTGCAGACTCGATCCCCAGTAGAAAGTGTGAAGGAGGCAGCCAATCAATGATTCTCATCATTGATATTTCTAACTCTTTCCCTCTCTCCCTTCTTCTCTGAAATCAATAAAAATATATTTTAAAAAATGAAGGTTGATGTTGGGTAGAAAAATCATTTTGATATCATCTTCATGGGAAAGAATGTTATATGATAGATTATTTCTGAATTTTCATTCATCCTTATAGTTTACATTAAGGTGACTTTGCTGATAAAAAAAGGTTCTCATTTGATTTTAGATAATACATAAATTTAAAGTCAGTCTAATAAGATTTATTATTTAACAAAGGTTCTGAAGTTTTAGCAAGTTAGATAAGTTAGTGTGAGCTGGACTTTTCTAAATAATATTTATTACATATTATTTTCTCCACTTTCAAAACAGGTTTACTAACTACAATGTGTTCTTTGGATTATGAAATGAAAACTCAGCATCTTCTGACCCTTCTGGCCCTGGATGATGGAGCCCCAGCACTTTCTTCATCCCAGACTTTGACGATTTCTGTTCTTGATGTAAATGATGAGGCACCAGTATTTAAACAACACCTGTATGAAGCTTCAGTTAAAGAAAACCAAAATCCAGGGGAGTTTGTCACAAGAGTGGAAGCTATAGACAGAGATTCAGGTAATTTTAAAATATGGAAACTAAGTAATTAATGCTAAAAACACAAATAGACATAATTTCAACCAGTTGTGTCCTAGAAAAATGAGACACTTGTGAATCATCTCAATCTTCTCTTAGAAAAACCCATGCATGTGTAAAGATAATGTGTGTTTTTATATAGCATTTTTTGTATTGATCTTTATCAATTGATCTTTATAATAGAGTGATGCACAACTAATTAACATAGACATTATTGATTTGATCTTTTTTTTTTAATATACTTAACTGATATTTTACAGAGAGGAAGGGAGAGGGACAGAAAGTCAGAAACATCGATGAGAGAGAGACATCGATCAGCCGTCTCCTGCACGCCCCCTCTTGGAGTTGTGCCCGCAAGCAAGGTACATGCCCCCAAATGGAATCGAACCTGGGACTTTTCAGTCCAAAGGCCAACGCTCCATCCACTGAGCCAAACCGGTCTCGGCTGATTTGATCTTGATAGTAAGCAGAACTATGACTCGGTTTCACTTTTTTTCAGAGTATAATGGATACATTGAATACAGGAAGGCAAATAGTTATTTCCTTTCTATAAAGCGCAATGGAAGAGATAAGATGCTGTCAGACTGCCTGGGTTTGCATCCTAGACTGCCATTTACTTAGCTGTGTAACTTTTAACAGGTTACTGATCCTCTCTGTTCCTCTGTTTGCTTATCTATAAAGAGAGGATATTAATAATGCCTGATTTATAATTTTAAGTGTGAATGATTATTACATATAAAGAACTAAGACTAGTGTCTGGCACAATAAATGGTTAAGAGATGTTAACTTCTTTTATTAATTTTATTACTACTACTACTACTACTACTACTACTACTACTATTAATGTCAACCACTATATTGAGAAATGACTTTTGAAGTAAACGGTTACTATAGCTAAGAATTTGTAAATTCTTAGAATTTCTTGGGATTACTTTTCTTTTTTTGTTGTTGTGGTTAATCCTCACCCGAGGATATCTTTCCATTGATTTTTATGGAAAGTGGAAGAGAGAGGGAAAGACAAAGAGAAATAGCGATGTGAGAAACACACATCGATTGGTTGCCTCCCTCAGGTACCCTAACCAGGGCCCTGGCCCGGGAGGAGCCTGCAACCAAGGTATGTGCCCTTGGCTGGAATCGAAGCCAGGACCATTTGGTCCATAGGCCGACACTCTATTCACTGGGCTGGAATTACTTTTCGATATCACTGACTTTTTGGCATTTAAATTTCAGTAACTTTAATAATTTCCTGTTTTTATTTTAAACAAAATAATTATAAAAATTACAGTGAAGTATTTGCCATTAATAGCATATGCACTATTCCACACCTGAATAAATATGAATAGTTTAATAAACCAGCCTTTCATGATTCACATTTTTATATAGCAAGTGGCATTACATAATCATCATACTATTTTTTTCTTTTCTTATAGGACTAACAATAGATGTTTCTATGGAGAAATACTAGTAGTATTAATAATAGCTTGTTCCTCCTGTTTCAAAAGGCTAAAAGATATATTTCCTTCAGCTTTTAATCTAAATTGTATATCATTCAGTTGCTTTGCTCTTTAGGAAAACATCGTCTTTCAATGAAGTGTATTTTACACGAATTTGGATGCCATGCTATAAAAACTTTCATTTTAAGGGCTACCTGATCTCTCTTTTGACCAGAGTGGGGCAGTGTTATCAAGCAATTTTTCTTACTCTGCTCAAAGTCACATAGGAGCATACTAACAATTGCTTGTTCCACCCCGTGCTTAAAAAATTGATTTAGCACATTTCCCACACTTTTAGGGTGATAGAAACAAGAGAGAATATACATAAATTTTGTATTTTACTATAATTCCACTTCAGTGAAATTCTTTTAGTGTGTGCTCTGGTATAAATTGAGCAACACAGAGCTTGGGACACCATAGAAAGCACCTCAAAGTATACAGACATATGCAAACTTGTCAGTGATGTGCAATTGAGCCATCATTAAAGTCTGTAAAATACTTCCTCCCCTTGACTTGACTTTTGCTTCTTAATTTTATTTTTCTGTAATGGATTCTACTGAATGAATCCTTTTGTTTAAATGTTTGAGGAGGGAGGAAAGAATTTCTCTCAAATTTGCATATATTAACTAAAGATGATGATCATAAATATGCTTTCCAATTTTGTCAAGTTACCCAGTATTCATGTTATTTTCTTTTAGAATCAATAGTCTGCAATCTGTTACTTGAACTGATTGTTCATTATTCTAGAGATTATGGTTCACCGGATGGAGAATTCAGATATGAAATTATTGTGTTTCTGGCTCTGCATTTATGGATATTCGAAGTACACATTTAGAATCTTCCTGAGTCACATAGACCTTCCCATGTTTTAGAGACAATTTCAGTTTATTGGAAATTTCAGTGTTTTTAATGAGGCCAGATCTGTTAAGCAAGTGCTTATGTAAATGCATGTGAATTTGTGTGTATGTTTGTGATTTTGAACATATTTTCTCTCAATCTTTTTTTTTCTTGGCTTGTTGTGTTAAAGCAATGAAAAAGGATTATACATGAGAATTAAATGACGTAATCAAGATTTTAACATACTGGCATCATGTTGGAATTTATGAATGGTTTACTTTATAGTATGTATTTTTAAAAATACTATAGCATGACTTAATACCAGAAAGTTTAACATATGTTTTCTAGCATTCTACAGTGTAGTTTTAAAAAAATGTCAGCTTAAAGTGTTGGCCTTCAAAACCCATGGGAATTCCAGCACTGAATGTTTATGATGTATGACTCACACTAGTTCTAACAGGAGTTTTTTCTTATATTAAAAGGGAAAAACAACTACCAGGTTTTAACTAAGATATTAAAACTGCTACAGTACTTGGAGCCACCAACAAGAGCTCCATTGTTAGTGAGAAAAGACCTTCCCTCTGGGCGCCCCTTTCCACTGCTGAGAGGAAAGGGTGCCCCTCCAGGGAAGATGACTCACTCCTGGCTCACCTTTACTTAATAGTGGCAAATATCAAATACATTGCTATACCAAAGTGTTGAATTCTACAATGAGATCTTATTCTCTATTCTATAAAAATGTATTCTCTATCCGGGTTTATCTTGAATGAACTCTACATCTAGTTTCCTGGAAAACATCTCATGCTAGATGAACAACTCAGTGCAAGGGGCAACTTTGTGGTGACAGTATCTATTTCATGGAGTCTAAGGTATCCTTAACATTAAATTTTATCTCAATTTAGAAATGCTAAAATGTGAAAAAATGTCTTAGAATTAATGAAATAGTAAACAAAAGGAAAAAAAAAGAGAGAGAGGAACACTGATAACCTCACTCACCCAGAGAGAATCACTGATGAAGTTGATATAGAGTCGGATTTCATTGAGTTCATGGTATTGTAATTGTATAATTGGTTACATGTCTGCCTGCCCATTAGGCTGTGAACTTCTCATGGATTGAGGACACAGTTTAGTCATTTTTATCCCAGGACCTTTACATAGTACAAGCTAAGACTTGGGAGCTCAGTAAATATGTTTGGCTATGGGATTTGAGAAACTGGAGCATTTGTGAAATAAGCTGCTTCATGTTGCCTTCACTCTTTAGAATCTATTCATTTATTTATCCCTTCATTTAGTCAACCAGATATGATCCTATTTTTGCTTCAGAAATGTCTGAGCTGCATGGCATTGCACAGTTGAGGGATTATATGAAAAATTATCTTTCTGAAAAGAGCACTTCTCTGATCAGAATTCTTTATTAATTCCCCACAGTTTTGATGGTAAAGTTCTATTGTTTTTTAGCTTAACAATCAGGCATTTTATGACATAATTCCATCTTTCCTCTGTCCTCAGCTCCTACCAACCCTTCACTCTAGGATAGGGTTCTGCCAACTTTTTTTTTAAAAAAAACAAAAACAAAACAACAACTTTATTATTATTTTTATATATTTTTGTTGATGTCAGAAAGGAAGGGAGAGCTAGAAACATCAATGGTGAGAGAAAATCATTGATTGGCTGCCTCCTGCACAACCCCTACTAGGGATCGTGCCTGTGACCCAGGCATGTGCCCCTGACTGGAAAGTATCCGCAGGCTGACACTTTATCCACTGAGCCAAACCAGCTAGGGTGAGTTCCGCCAATTTTTCTCTGTAAAGGGGGAGACAGTACAGGTTTTAGGCTTTGCAGGCCATGCGGTCTCTGTTACTCAATTTTGTCACTGCAGCAAGACAACAGCAATAGGTAACACATAAAGAAGTGAGTATGGCTATTTTCAAAAGCAGGGAAAGGCTGGATTTGGTCAGTAGGTTGTAGTTTGCCAACTTCTGGTCTAATACATGTATCTAGTTAACACATCTAAGTTACTTGCTACTTGCTGCTCATCAGTTCTGATTTTGATAGCATCATAATGATGACTCAGTGTGCTATTCTACTGAATGCCAAGATGGTCAATATCTTTGCTAGGTAGGTTATGGATGATAGTGGAAGAGTTTACCCAATAGATGTACTCCGCTGGCTGAAAGCAAGTCACTTCTGCTAATCCTTATAAATTAGTGTAGTGTTGGTTTCTTAGGACCAGTGGCACCATCATCTATATATTCTATACAGAGACAACTACCATAGGCTTTTAAAGGATGCGGGTATCCCTTTAACCAATGTCTTTCCAAGGGTCTTTATGAAAGAAGAACCCTCTGAACTCAGGTGGCATCCAGTATGGTTCCAAGCCAATCAAAGAAACTGTCAAGAGACATAGCTATATGAGCTAACTTATTAAACTCCTAATCTTCGGGAAGCACAGCATATAAATAAAATCCATTCTGAATCAAAATTACATTTTATTTTTTTGGATTTCATATCCTTGGAAACGACTTCCACATATAACCTTCAGCTTTATTTCAATATAAATTAGAAAACTCAATATTCTCTTGAAACTATAAGCTGCCTGCAACTGAGTCAGATTTGTACATGACTATTGAGATCTGACTGTAGTCATGGATCTTCAGGTCAATAAACATCCCCTTGCAAGAAGTTACCTCTTGTATCTGCCACTCAACTTGGTCTGATCTTTAGGAAGATTAACTTTAGGGCTCCTATAAAAGCTTTCTAGTGTTCAACTATGCCTGAGCTGTGTGTATAAAGCCGCAGCTTATAATTTTCTTCCTTTTTCTTTTTTTAAATTTTATTTTATTGTTTAAAGTAATACAAATAGTAGTACATATGTCTCCTTTTTTTCCCCATTGAATTCTCCGCCCTGGCCTCCCCTACTCTCCAGCACATGTCCTCACCCCTCACCCCTAGTGTCTTGCGTCCATTGGTTATACTAATATGCATGCATACAAGTCCTTTTGTTGATCTCTTACTCCTCGCTCCCAACCCTCCCCTGCCTTCCCATTGTAGTTTGACAGTCTGTTCAATGCTTCTTTGCCTCTATATCTATTTTTGTTCATCTATACTAATAAAAGGGTAATATGCTAAATAAACCAGATAGACCAAACGTCTTCCGGATATCAATCTGGACATCCTTCCTGACAAAGCTGGGGCCCTGGTCCCAAGTGCCTGCAGCTGGCCAGAGGGAGGGAAGCCCAGGTCCCGGTTGCCTGTGGCTGGCCAGAGGAGGGAAGCCTGGGTCCAGGGTATGAGGGCTGAGGCAGAGGCAGTTAGGGGCGATCAGGCAGGCAGGCAAGTGGTTAGGGGTGATCAGGCAGGCAGGCAGAGGAGTTAGGGGTGATCAGGCAGGCAGGCAGGCAGGCAAGCGGTTGGGAGCCAGCAGTCCCAGATTGTGAGAGGGATGTCTGACTGCTGGACATCCACTGAGGGGCCCCAGATTGTGAATAGGTGCAGGCTGAACTGAGGGTCATCCCCTCCCCCCTGCACAAATTTTGTGTACTGGGCCTCTAGTCAGTTTATAACATTCTTTTTTTTTTTTAAATTGAATCTTTATTATTCAGATTATTACATTTGTTTCTCTTTTTTCCCCTCCATAGCACCCCTCCACCCAGCTCCCACCCCTCCCTCTGCCCTTAGCTCCCTCCCATTGATCTCATCCATAGGTGTATGATTTTTGTCCAGTCTCTTCCTGTATACCCCTCACCCCTTCCCCCCTGAGAATTATCAGTCCACTCCCTTTCTGTGCTCCTGATTCTATTATATTCACCAGTTTATTCTGTTGATCAAATTTTTAATTCACTTAATTTTTAGATTCACTTGTTAATAGATATGTATTTGTTGTTCATAAGTTTTTGGTTTTTACCTTTTTCTTCTTCCTCTTCTAAAAGAGTACCTTTCAGCATTTCATATAATACTGGTTTGGAGTTGATGAACTCCTTTAGCTTTTTCTTATCTGTGAAGCTCTTTATCTGCCCTTCAATTCTGAATGTTAGCTTTGCTGGATAGATTATTCTTGGTTGTAGGTTCTTGCTATTCATCACGTTGAATATTTCTTGCCACTCCCGTCTGGCCTGCATCGTTTCTGTTGAGAAATCAGCTGACAGTCGTATGGGTGCTCCCTTATAGGTAATAAACTGTTTTTCTCTTGCTGCTTTTAATATCCTCTCTTTGTCTTTTGCTCTTGGCATTTTAATTATGATGTGTCTTGGAATCCTCTTTGGATTCCTTTTATATGGGGTTCTGTGTGCTTCCTGGACTTGTAAGTCTATTTCTTTTACCAGATGTGGGAAGTTTTCAGTCATTATTTCTTTAAACAGGTTTTCAGTATCTTGCTCTCTCTCTTCTTCTGGCACCCCCACAATTCTGATGTTGGTACGCTTAAAGCTGTCCCAGAGTCTCCTTACATTATGTTCACATTTTTGGATTCTTTTCTCTTCTTGCTTTTCCAGTTGAATGTTGTCTGCTTCTTTATATTTCAAATTTTTTACTTGATTCTTGCCTTTCTCTAGTCTGCTGTTAGGACTCTGCATAATATTTTTTATTTCAGTCAGTGTATGTTTAATTTCTATTTGGTCCTTTATCATCTTTAGTTGGACCTTTTCCATCTCTAGTTGGTCCTTTTTCATCTCCTCTTGGCTCTCGCTAAATTTATCCATCTTTTCTAGCATATTCTTGAAAAACCTTATAAGCGTGGTTTTGAACTCTATATCCAGTCGTTTCTTTTCCTCCATTTCTTTTGTTTGTGATCCCTTCCCTTGTTTTGGCATTTTCACTATGCCGGGGAAACTTCTGTGTTGGATTCAGCCTTATGATACCAGATGCAAAACTGAAGAAGCCTCTGTTGAGCTTGGGAGGGGTGGAGTCTCAGGGCTTAAGGGACCGCCTTGCCTTCCAGTCGGCCCCGCCCTCCACGGCCCCTGAGTCTCAGGTGACTGGGTAATGGCTGGAGTGGTCCTTGTGAGCGAGCGCACCCGCAGTGCCTCTAACTGCTGCCTTTCCAGCTCCCCTGCGCACCAGGACCACACGAGTCTAGGTCCCCAGGGTTTCGCCCGAAACAGGGGCTTAGTGGAGTCAGAAGTGGCACAGTTCGGAGGGTCTGTCTCCCGCCCACTCACGAAAGCCAGTGGCACAATCAGCAATACCGTGCGTGTGCGAGACCAGACCTGATCTTCTGCGACTCTCCTAAATTTCCGTGCACCTCTCCCTTTTCACAGTCCAAACTCCCCCCGTATGAGTTTCGCTGGATCTGGGATTTAGTGTCGTAAAATAAGGGGTTCAATGCTGTTGGGAGTCTCCGTTTCCCTCCCGCCAGAGAAAGCCAGCCAGGTACTCCAGCACCCGCTCTCTCAGCGCTCGCGTCTCAGTACCTCGGCTTTTTGCAGCTCCTCTGGGTGTCCGTGAGCCCCTCTCTTTCCTTCTAGCTGTAGAACTTCCACTCAGCCAGCTTTCCTGTGGTTCTGGATGATGTCCGTTCTGTCTTTTAGTTGTAGTTTTGAAATTGTTGTGCGAGGCAGCAGGGTAGGTGTTTACCTATGCCGCCATCTTGGATTCTCCGGTTTTTCTTATTCAACATTCTTTATATTCCACAAATAAGTGATATCATGTGGTATTTATCTTTTACTGACTGGCTTATTTCACTTAGCATAATGCTCTCCAGGTCCATCCATGCTGTTGCAAGTGGTAAGAATTCCTTCTTTTTTTTACAGCAGCATAGTATTCCATTGTGTAGATGTACCCCACAGTTTTATAATCCACCTATCTGTTGATGGGCATTTAGGCTATTTCCAAATCTTAGCTATTATAAATTGTGCTGTTATGAACATAGGGGTGCATATGTCCTTTCTGATTGGTGTTTCTGTTTTCTTGGGATATATTCCTAGAAGTGGAATTATTGTATCAAATGGCAGTTCCCACTGTCTCCTTGGCCAGTCAGCACCATGCTTGTCACCTAATTTTGCTCACTACATATTTGAGGTGCAAGCAAAATAAATGTAAGATGGTATTGTTCCCATTTTCATAATGTCAGAAGAGATAAACAGGAATAACAAACTTTTAACAACCTTTTTAGAAATTCTGTCTTGGCTAGAGGGGAGATTGTGTGATCATTATGAGGTCAAAGTAATCATTATGATATTAAATAATTGTTAATGTAATGTTATGCCTAATGCTTAGTGCCTAATGCTAGAGTAAAATATTTTGGTGACTTCAGGCTATAGCATATCAAATATATTGAACCTATTTTATTAAACTTAAAAAGTCTTTTAAATGCCTACAGATTACCTCAAATATCTTTCCTCTTTAAGGAACATGGTAAGGATATATATATGTGTATATAACTTTATATATATATGAATATATATAAATATATGTAAATATAGTTTTATAGATATACATATAAAACTAGCATTCCATTCCACTCTTTGCAGTACTCAGTCTTATATTGCAGTCACTAGATCAGAGTGAAACTTACATTTTAAGACTAGCACAGTGGAAATTTGCAATTGAAGTTTTTTTTATTAAGGTCAAAGAACAATATTTAATCTTTTATTAAAATATATATCAGATATTTTAAGTACTATATCTATGCTAGATTCTTGTCAGTTAAGAAAAGAATATAGAAAAATGATTGAAAGGAACTTGTGTAAAGTGTAACTAAGCTACAATGGCACAGGATTAACCCGTTCACATTAATAGTATGAATGCTCTTCACAACCAGTGATGGAAATGGCCTGACGCTTTTCTCAGGGGAGAAATGAAACCACAAAAATATAGGAAGAATTCTTTTCATAGTATTGAATAATGCAGCACTGCATTTCTAACTGCAGAGAGGAGATGGAATACTAACTAGAAAACAAAACAAAAATATATGCAAAGAAGCAACTCTATGAGTTTGCCTTCTGTGCTGGAGAATGAAGGCTGGCATAACTGAGTGCAAACTTTGAAATAGGGATCAACCTGCCAGGTCTGACTGGCAGACCCTGAGTGATGGATGAACAGATTACTCTGACACATGTTTCTGTGAAAGAGAGGTTAAAGGGCTGTTTTGCTTTAGAAGCAAAGAGCCCTGTTCGCCTGCCTCCTTAGGCTTTTCTTTTTTTAAAATATATTTTTATTGATTTTTCACAGAGAGGAAGGGAAAGGGATAGAAAGTCAGAAACATTGATGAGAGAGAGACATCGATCAGCCGCCTCCTGCACGCCCCCTACTGGGGAAGTGCCCGCAACCAATGTACATGCCCTTGACCGGAATCGAACCTGGGACCTTTCAGTTCCCAGGCTGATGCTCTATCCACTGAGCCAAACCGGTGTCGGCCTTGTTAGGCTTTTATTGTCACAACAACTTGAACTAAAATTAAGCTCTAGATAGAATCAGCAAGGTAAGCATCCTTCAGAAAATAAATACTGCTACAAGGTTGAGTCTTAAAGACTAAACATAGAGATTCTAGTAAAATACCCAGGGAATTGGACTTTCTTGGAAAAGTCAAGGTAGGGGCTGCCCTGATCTTTTGGAGAATCCTCCTTAGAGACATTCCAACAAAATCCTATGCTTTTCTACATCACTCTACAGAAACTGTCCCTTGCCCTGCAAGCCTACAATTAAGTCATTAAGTCACAAGGGGTATTAGAATGAATAATTAGAAATATGTTGTAGCGTTGCATACTCACAAGAAATTTTTATGGGAGGGAAAGGATAGTAAGCATTCACTCTGGGAAAGTCTCATGACTTGAAAATCAAACATATCAGCTCATGAGGCTTTTATTTACCAAGGATAGCAAAGGAGTTGTTTTGGTGTGGTGTTTTATTTGTCTTAACCTAAATTTTAAGGTTGTTTTGCCCTTTTCCTCCATCACCTAACATGTTCATAGGAAAAAGAATGGGAAAACAAAAGAATGTATTCCAAAGGGATAATTGCTAATATTTAAAAAAATATTTTTCTTAAGGAATCAATTCCAAACTTCAGTTTGAAATCATGCTGGGTGCATCATCTGGGCTGTTCGAGATAAATGCTGACACTGGAGAGGTGGTGACAACCACTACACTTGACAGAGAAGTTCAGGAAGTCCTCACCCTCCGAGGTAAGGGATCTCTTGACTCTGCTAAGCAAACAAACAAAAATGGGCAGGAGAAAGTTCAGTGCTGAAATTTTACATTTCAGTAGGGTTTCTTTAAGTAAAACATAATTGAGCCAGGGCTACCTGTCAGTTTGGTTCGGTGCTGTCTAGTTAGGGCAGTGCATTTTAGGTATGAATTTGTGGCCATACTCTGTGCCATTTTTCATTCCTTGTTAGTCCTTGTTCGAGATGGAGGAGTCCCTTCATTGTCCGGCACCACCACCATTCTCTGTACTGTGGAAGATGAAAATGATCATGCTCCAAAGATCATTGTACCAGCTCATGATATTGAGGTTCTGGAAAACCAAGAGCCAGGGGTTGTCTACACTGTTTTGGCCTTTGATATGGATACTGGCAATAATGGAGCTGTCAAGTATTATATAATTGGTAAGTATTTTCATTATTAAAATCTCGCTCCCCCAGTTGTCACACACTGCAAGGTGATTATTTTGTATTTGGTACCTATTGGAATGTCTACACACCCAGTAAGAACTGATTGGTGCCCTTGGGCTTTCTCTCCACTCCTTCCTACAGTCATGTGGAATCAATCTCCAAATTCTTTAAAAATCTACTGCCAAGTACTCTTATAAATTTTTCTATAGGGAAATGCATTTTAGTGCCCTAAATTATTTAACATTAGTGATGTACAGATGGACAGATAACTTTTCCCTCCCTACTTTTGTTTCTCTCTTATAATCACTTATTTTTAATATTTTGAGCAATTCAGACTTTTTTAGGTCTTTCTAGAAGGACCTAGAGCACATGAGTGGGCAAACAATTCCAAGTTCTGATTACCAATGTAACACCTCAGATCTACAACATACCTTGCAGATTGCGGTCTTTAGGAACTTCTCCAGAAGATAATTTTGTGATGTAGCCTCTTTGGTTTGGAGGCATAAGGATTTCTGACAGAATAACTTCTGCATCAGCACAGTCAGCTTGAGAGAACCATATTTTAATCACCTGAAAAAGAGTGATTGGAGAGTTAGCTTTCTAGCACTTGTCAGAGAGGATGTGGGATTGTAGGAGGTGAGGAGAGACTAATGCTTTTGATGCAGAGAAGCTATGCTAGGGTCCTGTGAACATAGTTTTAAGACTGGCTTCTGGAAGCGATTACTCTCTATGTGGTAAAAATTCTATAACCAGTCTACGTTTTCTTTGTACCACCCATTGTACTCCAAAATGAAAACAGTTTTATTGTCTTTACCCCTGATTATAAAATGATAGGTAATTGTTGTAGAATATATATATTCTACAACAATTACCTATCATAATCATAAAAGTGCTGTGCTGAACAATATTTATATTATTTCCTCAGGATAAGGTAATATCATACTGCCATCCCATAGAATAATACTCCCTGTAGGTTTACTTATATCAGCAAGTTCAATTCTTTCCTCTTCCCCTCCTGTTGCAGTGGAATAGATATTTTCCTACTCTGTAAACTTCACCTTATGAAACTTCTCAAACTGTGGTTCAAGGCCAAGGTTTATATTTTTTCAATTTCAATCTTTTGTGACTGATACTTTTATAAAATACAATAAGAATAAGTCACTGGGGCAAAGAATCAGAGACATGCAAAATGCAACCCCCAATTTTTAAGAACTATTGTAATCTGCAGACATAAAATTATTCTCTTGAGCTGCTATAATATTTTCTAAATGCTTACTCTCAATTTCTTTATTTATCTTGGTGAGGACCAGTTACAAACACTTTCCAGACTGCCACCTGTCCCCATCTATGGCATCAGGGATGTTCCTTATGTCCATTCACTTCTTTTTTCTGAATTGCCATCTTTTCTCCTTCTATTGGCTTTCCCATCACTTTTTACCAGTATTTCCCATCTCGAAAAACATCCCCCCTCAGATGTATCCTTTATTCACAATCTATTTATCTTAATAATTAAGCTTCCCAAAATCACCTGCACTCTGGTTTCTGTGTCTTTACTTCATTTTCATTCCTTCATTCATTGCAACATGTTGCACGGAAGTCACTCCGCTGAAACTGTCTTTGCAAAAGACACTAAAGATCTTGTTGCTAATCCCAGTGGATCCTTTTCAGTTCTTAATTTCATTGTACTGTTTTATGCCTTCATGTATCAGGCCCTGGACACTTGGTCTGGCCTTGACTTCGGAAAGCCACTTTCTCCCTATCTTTCTAGATAAGCCTTCCCAATGTCTCTATTCTCCTGGTGATCCTCTGACTTGTTGGAGTTCCCAGGGTCTTTTGTGATTATCCTTTTTCTTGTCTCAGATATGCATTCTTATTGTATCATTTCATCCAGTCCCTGTCTTCAGCTACAACTGGTACCCCAAAATCTCCCATTCTTTATCTGTACCCTAGATGTCAGGCACTGATGGATTTTAAAAAACAAAACAAAACTCAAGTAATGACTGTCATACAAATATAAAATTAATGACTGACAAAAATGTGTATTTAACTCATTGATTAATGAACAAACCAAAAAGATGTTAAATTAGTTCAAAGAAAATTTTAAGAAACACACACGCGCGCGCGCGCACACACACACACACACACACACACACACACACACTAAGAACTACATAAAAAATTTAGAGTGGTAAAGTAGTTGAAAGATGGTGAAGGTGGAAGGTATATCTTGATGTCAAAGCCATATTGGACACCCAGTTATCTATTTTTTAACCCAGGATATCCACTTACTCTTCTTCCTCCCATTTCAAATTGTTTCAGTTTTTTCTGGCAGCCTCAAGGACCCAAATCGTATACAACAGCATCACATTATCAAAGTGTCCAAAAACAAACTTAGCAGCACCTCTGTCTTATCCCCCCATTATGTCTGGCTTCTCCCACAGTCTCTGCTGGTAGTCACCAGCTGTTTTTGTTCAACTTGCCCTTAAAAGAACCTTGTTACACATGTAAGTACTGAAAATGCTTGCTCACATTTTTTATATGGGAGAAGAATTATTGGTAGAACAGTAATGTTTCTGAAATATAACCCTATGTCAATGATTAATCTTTATTTTTACTTCATGACTTAGAAACTTGAATAGGTCCTATAATTTAGTTTATCACAAAGATCCCGCTCAACTATGAAAGGATGCCTTCCCCAGGCATGAAAGTCAGTCACTGTTTCAACACCGAACGCCAATATTGGGAATGCCCCTTTGCTTGGGAGGAAGTTTTACATTCTGGGGCGGTACATCTTCATCAGGTTAGGTTGGGTGAGAAGTTAGTTTTATAATCCGAAAGAATTATAAATTGCAAGAATAAATATGGGAAAGGCAAACCCTTGTGATCCTAGGTGATTTCTTAGGCAGAACAATTTTAGGAATGAGAACATGCAAACTGAGCTTCTGGAAATCATCTTAAAACTACCTGTTCCTAAATACTCCTTGGAAAGCTTCATATAAGTCTGGGAGCATTCAGACCTCACTTTAAAGAGAACTGGTCTAAACACTTGTCTTTCACCTAAGCCCATCATGAATTCTTCCTTACTTCTTATTTTTTTTCTTAATATTTTTGGAATATGTTTACTTCCTCTATACATATATGATTTCAGAACCTCCTCAATTGCTCAAGTAGATTACTGTAGAAAACGCCAAACCTCCTGTATTCTGTTCAAGCTTTGACACTGATGCCTAGTACTCTTTCTTTTCTTTTTTTAAATATATTTTATTGATTTTTTACAGAGGAAGGGAGAGGGATAGCAAGTTAGAAACATTGATGAGAGAGAGACATTGATCAGCCGCCTCCTGCACACTCCACACTGGAGATGTGCCCTCAAGCAAGGTACATGCCCCGGACTGGAATCGAACCTGGGACTTTTCAGTCCACAGGCCAATGCTCTATCCACTGAGCCAAATCGGTCTTGGCCCTAGTACTCTTTCTAAAACAGAAATGTGATTCATAACACTTTCCTGCTGCAATCCTTCAAGAACTTCCCATGGGGACTTTAAGATAAAGTATAGACCCTTCATCAGTGTACACAAAGCACTTCGTGATTAGACCCCCTGCTTACCTCTGAAATCCACTTCCCACCCTCTCCATACCACTGATATTTAAATACCCAGGGGACCACGTGTTCACTAAAACATTTGCAACAATTAATTTCTCCTTCTCCTAGGACTTCACAGACGCTCTTTCCTCTTTCTCCTCTTCTTCCCTATCTTTGAAATTTGCAGCCTGTTTTCCTCCTTTTTAGGAGTTAGTTTTAATGTCACTCTTTCTAATGAGCATATCCTGAACATCCTAACGCAGGACTGTGTACCCTTCCTCTGTGCTTCCTAGTGTCCTGTGTGTATGATTTTCACACCACACTTTAATGTCCAAGTCCTGACCCACCTTTCTTCCTAAGCTATACACTCTTAGAGGCTGGAATAGCTAATCTGCTATTACAGCATCCAGCACATACTTGTGTTCCTTAAATGTTTGCTGAGTGAATGAATTGCTTTATTAACCACAAACCCCACAGAAATGTAGTTTGGTTAGCCCTATATTTGGTACAAATTAACCATATCTTGTGAATAAATACAAATGCAAGTCCCTTCTCTTCAGCCTCCAGGACTATCTCTGGCTCTTGTGTTCTCTGATTGCCCATCCACTTTCCCCCCATATGCCTCTGGTGGACTGGTGGACTCCAATAACTTCCCACACTATTGGGAATAGTGTGCCTCATCCAAGAATATGCCCCTCAACCAAAAATTGGCCCGCCATTCAAGAATATGGCCAGCAAGTCATTGAACCACATTTTTTCTGACTAATGCTCAGGGTAACTTTCAAATATCTTTGAAAGCTTTTTGTCCTGTGTCCATAACTTACATTCCACTTAGTACCAGGGATAGTAGTAAAGGAAATATTTTTTTAAGAATGCAGAGATGAATAAAACATCCCCCTTGCTTATGTTATGAAAGAAATAGACAAGTGTTCCACTAATAGAAATGTTATGATTCATGTACAAGGTGCCATGGTAAAGTAGAACTATTGTTGTTGTATAAATGGCATACAATTTGTAGTGAGTAATGTTTGGGAAAATTACTGTTAGCAATTTGTAAAATTTTTTACATTTCTTTTTTAATTTATAAAAGAGAGAAAGAGAGGGAGAGAGGGGAGGGAGAGATAGAGAAAGAGGGGAGAGACGGCCAAGCACTTTCTGATAACCTCACCACACCCCCCCCCCCCCCCCCCCCCAGGGGGGGGGATTTGTTCCATTTATTTATACATTATTTGGTTAATTCTTGTATATGTCCTGATGGGGGATACCCACAATCTCTTAGCATATTGGGACA
Source organism: Lasiurus cinereus (assembly GCA_011751065.1). Classification (NCBI taxonomy): domain Eukaryota; kingdom Metazoa; phylum Chordata; class Mammalia; order Chiroptera; family Vespertilionidae; genus Lasiurus; species Lasiurus cinereus. The sequence continues at coordinate 32,544,743 of JAAGEH010000293.1, read as the reverse complement.
ATGCTCTAACCAACAGAGCTACCTGGTGGCCAGGGCTTATCAACCTGTTAATCTTTGATTAAAAATGGACTTTATATCCTGTTTCTTATCCCTGCCAACTGTTGTTTTATTTAAAAACAACAACAACATATTTTAATTATTTCAAAAGGAAAAATATATGAATATAAATGTTGTGCTTGTACATATACAAAAATCATACAAATTAGTTAAAGCAAGTATTCTAATTATTTGTTAAATTAAGATAAATATTGAATTATATAATTTGTTTATCTCCAATAATAGAAGCTTCATGAGGGCAGGGACTTTATTATTCATGTTCACTGTTATAGTCTCAGTACTTACAAAAGCACTACAATGTAGTAATAAGGAAATAAATATTTATTGAGTGAACAAATCAGTGAATATACTATATATATGTGTATATTGCTAGCCAAGGGCTGCTACTTTTTTTTTTTTTAACTCAAGTGAACTTTGAATTTGTTTTCTTTAATAGATGGAAATACTGATGAGTACTTTTCTATTAATGAAACGTCAGGAGAACTCTCAACCACTCGTGCTTTGGACCGAGAGCAAGTAAACAACTTTGCCCTTGTCATCCTGTGCTCTGATCTGGGGGACCCCCCGAGGAGCTCTCTGGTGCAGTTGCAAGTTAGAGTCTTGGATGACAATGACCACTGCCCTTCCTTTCCCATGCTTCAGTACCAGTCCTTCGTGAGAGAAGATGCCGACGTGGGGACAGTGGTTCTTGTGCTGTCCGCTGTGGACAAGGATGAAGGCCTGAATGGGCAAACTGAGTATTTCCTGACAGATGAGGCTGCTGGTGCCTTCACCATCGATCCCGTGGCAGGCACTTTGAGAACTGGCCACGCCCTCGACCGAGAAGCCAGATCTCAACATACCTTTTGGGCTGTGGCCAGAGACTGTGGCGTCCAGGACTCAAGAAGCACCACAGTAATGATAAAAGTGAATGTCACTGATGTTAATGACAATGATCCAGTTTGGGAACAGAACCCCTTAGAAGTTTTTCTTTCCCCTCAGTCACCTGTAAACCAGACAACTGCCATTCTGAAAGCCAGTGATCCAGACTTGGGGTCCAATGGAACTGTCATTTTTAGTTTTGCAGAGACCCAGTCAATGTTTTCTATTAATAAATATACAGGAGAGATTCAACTTCAGCAAAATCCACCTTCAGAATACTTTCCGATCTGGCTACAACTTAAAGTTATGGACCAAGGGTTCCCAGCTAGAAAAACCAGTGGTCTCTTGATCGTTCACATGGAAGGAGAGGATGTAAAGATGTCCTTCAGCCATCGTCTGTATAAAGGGATTGTGACTGAAAATTGTGAGGCAGGTAAGTGTCCTTTGAGATTGTTTGTTTGTTTGTTTGTTTTTTGTACATATTTTGGCAAAATGCCTAAAACTAAGGATCACACAATAAGAGTGCTATTGTAGATTTAAAAATTTTTTTTGAGGGGGGAAAGAAGAGAGAGGGACGATGGTGGGGAAGGGAGGACAGGTGGAGGGGTCGGGAGGAACGGGGCGCAGGAAAGATCCGTCGGGGCCACTGGCACACGCCGTCGGGTTGAATCCTCCAGGCAGACTGCTCAGACCTCATCCGTTTACTTCTTAATGGTTTCACTCCCTCTTGAACTTACTCTTCAAAGTTCTTTTCAACTTTCCCTTACCGTACTTGTTGGCTATTGGTCTCATGCCGGTATTTAGCCTTAGATGGACTTTATCACCCGCTTTGGGCTGTATTCCCAAGCAATTGGACTTTGGGAAGACCCAGACCCGGTAGGCTGGGGCGCCGCTACTGGCCTCACACCGTCCACAGGCTGGGCCTCGATCAGAAGGACGTGGGCCCCCCACGAGTGGTGCCGGGGTATAAATTTTTTAATCTAACCAGTTCTTTTTTTAAATATTTTTATTGACTTCAGAGAGAGGAAGGGAGAAGGAAAGAGAAATAGAAATATCAATAATGATATTTATTGATACCCCACATTGGAGATCAAGCCTGCAACCTGGCCATATATCCTGACTAGGAATCAAACTGTGACCTCAGAGTTCATGGGCCAATGCTCAACCACTGAGAAACACCAGCTGGGCAAGCAAAATACTTGGTATGCTCATTTTCATCCAAAGTATATCAGAAAAATGTATTCAAATACAGTAAGACACAATGTGACTATTTTCCTCATAAAACTAATTGTTTTACAATAATTTCCACACACATTTACGCCATTATGGAAAATATTAAAAAAACCTACCAAACAGATTAATTTAAAATAGCTTTCTAAACAAAAGAAAAAAAATACTTCTTTGTAGAGAGTTGTGAATTAAAAGAAATTGAATCTAGGAAATTATATTCAACTAGAGAAGATCCTTTTATCCACCAGAGGGCAAAGCTAAGGCCTTCCGGATTTGAGAGAGGAGTGTGGCTGCTAAAGGTCTGATGCATATTGTGTGATTGTTACTGTCATGTTTTTGTGTGTCATTTTATTATGATTTAATTTCACTTTACACCTGCTAAATCACTATTTTTTTTATTAATGTGTTACATGTATATATATCTTCCCATTGCCCCCCCCACTGCCTCCCAGGCATACCCTAACCCCCCAGTGTCTTGTATTCATTGGTTATGCTTATATACATGCATACAAGTCCTTTGGTTGATCTCTTATCTACCCCACCTCTCCTTAACCTTCCTGCTATAATTTGACAGTCTGTTTGATGCTTTACTTCCTCTGTATCTATCCTTTTGTTCATAAGTTTATAATGTTCTTTATTATCCACAAATGAGTGAGATCATGTGGTATTTCTCCTTCATTGACTGGCTTATTTCACTTAGCATAAGGCTCTCCAGTTCCATCCAGGTTGCTGCAAATGGTAAGAATTCCTTCTTTTTTATGGCAGCATAGAATTCCATTGTGTAGATGTACCATAGTTTTCTGATCCACTCATCTGCTGACAGGCACCTAGGCTGTTTCCAAATTGTAGCGATTATAAATTGTGCTGCTATGAACATAGGGGTGCATAAATCCTTTCTGATTGCTGTTTCTAATTTCTTAGGATATATTCCTTAGAGTGGGATTGCTGGGTCAAATGGGAGTTCCATTTTTAGGTTTTTGAGGAAACTCCATACTGTTCTCCACAGTGACTGCACCAGTCTGCATTTCTACCTGCAGTGCACGAGGGTTCCTTTTCCTCCGCATCCTTGCCAACATTTGTCATTTGTTGATTTGTTGATGATTGCCATTCTGACAGGTGTGAGATGGTATCGAATTGTCATTTTGATTTGCATCTCTCGGATAATTAGTGACTTTGAACATGTTTTCATATGTCTCTTGGCCTTCCTTCTGTTGTCTTTTGAAAAGGTTCTATTTAGGTCTGTTGCCCATTTTTTTATTGGATCATTTATCTTCCTTTTATTAAGTTGTATAAGTTGGCTGTAGATGTTGGTAAATCACTATTTAAAAGGCAATCTACCATTCTTCTGAAATTTATTTATTCATTTCATAGTGAAAACATATTTTACACATTATATACTGCTTCATGTATGAAAAAAGAAAATTCAGTTTAATATTGAATATCAAATTAGGGTTGTTCTCAGATGCAGATTATTAACCTGACTTCCACCCTCTTTTGAATTATGGGTTGCTTACTCAGAAGTCCTGTTATTGATTCTTAACACAATTAAGAGTAAATTGCCAATTATCTTCGTTAAATGAAATAATAATGGCTTCCTTCCAAAGTAAGTCAGAAATTTCCAACCTATATATGTATAATGACACTTCCACAAACATGTTAAGTGTTAATTCTTAGAATGCATAAATACCAACCTCATAACAGAGTCTGATGGAAAGTAAATTAACATATTCTAAATAATATAGCACAAAATACAGTATCTTAATCTTGAAACTAATCTGATAAAATCATACAATCAAGCTCAGCCTTTGTCTGGAGTGCAGATATAAACATCTCTCCCTAAGCATCTTTGTCTTTTCTCAATATTTCAGTGATTGAGAGTTTAGGACAGTGGTTTTTAAACTTGAGTATAAAACCAGTGATCTATGAAACTCCCTCCCTCTGCTGCAGGTTCTGCTTCCCAGCTCTTCCAGGTTCTGCTTAGGTCTGGAGTCCAGACCCTGTTGTTTTACACACACACACACACACACACACACACACACACACACACACATTGATTTCAGATAGGAAGGGAAAGGGGGAGAGAGATAACATTAATGATGAGAGAAAATCATTGGTCAGCTGTCTCCTGCATGCCCCCCACTGGGCATCAAGCCCATAACCTGGGCATGTACCTTGATCAGGAATTGAATCATGACCTCCAGTTCATTTATACCTTGTTGTTTTTAATAAGCTCTGAAGGTGATTTGTTGCATGACAAAGTTAGAAAACCCTTTCATTTGGAAAGTCCTTTATATATTGAACCCAGATTTGCCTCCTTTGTGTTTATCCATAAATCCCATTTCTGCCCCCCTGGAGTACTCCACTGCTGTACACATAACACTTCAGATATTTTATTTGCTCCTTCAACACATTTTTGGGGGAATACTATATGCCAAGTTCTTTTCCATTGGGATATGTTAGTGAACTGAAAGACAAAGCTGCTTGTCCTTCTGAAGCTTACATTTTAGCAGAGACAGTGTCAATCAACATAATAAATATCTAAAGTATGGTATATGTTAGGTGGTGGTAAAAGCTATTGAATAAAGAAAGAGCAGGGTTAGAGGAAGTAGGGAGTGCTGGAGGAGAGAGACAAATTGTGATTTTAAATAGCAGATAAGATCAGGCATCATTGAGGAAGTGACATTTGGGCAAAGACTTAAAGGAGGTAAGCATTCCTATATTTGGGGACAAAGTGTTTCAGAAAAAAGGAAAAGCTTTGTTCAAAGAACAGCAAAAAGGAATGTGTGATTGCAGCTATAAGCAAAAGGGAAAATCATAGGAGATGAGGTCACAGGACTAGGCATTGGGAGGACTTTAGGTTTTGCTTGCTACAATTTTCCCTTTTCTAGGTTGTTTATTTACCCTTCACATATGAAGGTCTCCAACCACTGCTAGAGTACACTGATACCCAGTATAAATTTGGCAGAGCAATAGACATTAAGTATGTTACTCCTCAAAAGAATTGTCAGGAAAGCCACCATTATTATTACAACTTTTTACATTAGGGAATGAAATTTCTACATATACCTAAGGCCCAAAATAGAAATTTTTAAGATAATAAAAAAAGGAAAAAATAAACCCACATGATCTGTCATTCCTACTTCATTATTTAAGGCCTGTTTTGTATTTGGAATGGAATTCAATAGAATGAGTAGCATCTGACTGACTTAGCCATTTATAATGATATTGGATTTCATTACCTTACCTCTGACTTTAAGATAGCTTTGGAGGATACAGAAGGCGAAAGGCCTTAGGCAAGGTCACATTTTCTCAGAAGACAAACACTCACAAGACAGTTTTCATCTTTGTGAATTAACCCCAGTACCACCTCTGGGCCTCAGCTGTATAAGCTCAATACTTCATTTTATTAAATCAGGGAGTTCTTTCCCCAGGCTGAGACTTACATAGGAAAGAGACATATATAAATCAGAGTTCACATTCTTTTATTCATATTAAGAACCATGTGGATTACAGTGGTCATGTCAGAATGACCAGCTCTCTCTAAGAAAAAAAAGAAGCCAAATTGTAATCCCAGAGTTGCTCACTAATCCTAACAGTTTGAGCAGGATGTGATTCATGTATTGAATGACATCAGTCCATGTTACTCTTTCCTCATGAAGAACGCACACAGCAACACCTAGTGGGATTTTGTGATGTTGTTATGACCATCTGGACTTTCATAGCTCATCAACTTCCTTTGGATTTACACATTTTCCCCTTTAAGTCTCTTAACACTTAGTCAAGGCTTCTGCCCTGGGAGTGATTCTGTTTCTTTATGTTTTCTTTATATGTAACAGGGTTAATATATTTTTTGAAGACTGTTTTTCCAGAGAAATTTAGGTTCACAGCAAAATTGAGAGAAAGCTGCAGAGATTTCCCATACATCCTTTGCCACTACACATGCATAGCCTCTGCCGTTACTAACATCCTGTACCTGAGGGGCACAGTTGCTACAGCTGATGAGCCTACATGGATACATCATAATCATCAGAGCTCCATAGTTTGCATTAGGGTTCACCATTTGTGTTGTGCATTCTGTGGCTTGGACAAATGTATCATGACATGGATCCATCATTATGGTATCATAGAGTAATTTCACTGCCGGAAAAACCTCCATGCTCTGCCTATTCATCCCTCCCCCACTTCTACCCCTAACCCTGGCAACCACTGATCTTTTTATTCTGTCTCCACAGTTTTGCCTTTTTTGGCATGTCATATAGTTGAATTCATCCAGTATGTAGTCTTTTCAGATTTTCCTTCACTTAGTAATATGCATTTAAGGTTCCTCTATGTCTTTTCATAGCTTGATAGCACTGAATAATATATCATTGTCTGGGTGTAGCACAGTTTATTTATCCATTTATCTACTGAAGGACAGCTTGGCTACTTCTAAGTTTGGGCAATTATGAATAAAGCTATTATGAAAAGAGCAACTATAAAAATATCCATGTATAGGTTTTTGTATAGACATAAGTTTTCAACTCCTTTGGGTAAATTCCAAAGAATGTGATTGCTGGCTTTTACAGTTAAGGGTATGTTTAGTATTTTAAAGAACCTGGCAAACTGTCTCCCAAAGTGGCTGTACCATTTTTATGCATTCCTACCACAGTGAAGGACAATTCTTGTTCCACCTCCTCGTCAGAGTTTGATGTTGGCAGCATTCTGGATATTGGCAATTCCAATAAGCATGTAGTAATATCTCATTGTTGTTTTAATTTGCATATGCCTGATGACATATTGCTGTGGGAGGGATCTATTCATGTTCTTCTTTTCCTCTGTATATCTTCTTTGATGAGATGTCTTTTTAAGCTTTTGCCCATTTTTTTTTTTTTAGTTTGTTTTCACTTGAACTCAAAGAGTTCTTTGTATATTTTGGATACCAGTCCCTTATCTTTTGTAAATGTTTTCTCCCAATCTGTGGCTTGACTTCTCATTCTCTTGACAGTGTCTTTCTCAAAGCAGAAGTTTTAAATTTTAATGAAATCCAGCTTATCAATCATTACTTTAATAAATTATGCATTTAGTATTTATCTGAAAAAAGGGTCACTGATCCCAAGGTTATCTAGGTTTTCTCCTATGTTATCTGGTAAGAGTTTTATAGTTTTACATTTAGACTTATAATACATTTTGAGTTAATTTTTGTGAAGGGTATAAAGTTGGTGTTTAGATTTATTTTACTTTATATTTGCATGTAAATACTCAGTTGTTCCAGCACCATTTGTTGAAAGGACTATCTTTGCCTCATTGTTGAAAGGACTACCTTTGCTCCTTTGTCAAAGATCAGTTGACTATTTATATGGGTCTGTTTCTGGGCTCTCTGTCTGCTCCATTGATCTATTTGTCTATTCTTTTCCCAATACCATACTGTCTTGATTAACATAGTTTTATAGTAAGTCTTAAAGTTGTGTTTGTTATCTGTGGGTTAATATTTTTGTCCTTTATTTTTCTCTGACTTTGTTCTTTTATGGTTAGTATTTTTGAACTATATTCTTACCCTTTTCTCTATGGTTGTCTGTGCATAAGACCTTCCACCTATTCTGCAAAGGTGTCCACTTGTTTTGTATAGCTTTAGGATAATTACAGCAAAAACGCAAAGAGCTGAAATCTGGTTTGGCTCAGTGGGTAGTGTCAGTCTACGGACTGAAAGGTCCAAGATTCGATTCTAGTCAAGGGCATGTACCTTGCTTGCAGGCATATTTCCAGTGGGGGGCGTGCAAGAGGCAGCTGATCGATGGCTCTCTCTCATCGATGTTTCTATCTCTCCCTTCCTCTTTGTAAAAAATCAATAAAATATATTTTTTTAAAAACGCAAAGAAAAAAATTTTACCTTTGACAAACAAAGATAGTTCATAAGGAATTCTGCCACAGGTAAAGAAAGGAGAGCCCATCTCTTCTAGTTGCTGGGGAACATGGGTAGGGCAAGGATGAAAAAGTATAGGAAACGAGTAGCAGGAGCATCCTGGCCCCTCACTTTCCTTAAGCTAGAATCCTGGAGGTGACCATTAAGATAGACAATGAAAAGTGAAAGCAGAAGATACTGTGCAATTCTGGGAGGACACTGCTTCTTATACTAACATAGGACATGTAGTAGCAGAGTAAAATGGGCAACATATTTAGGGAAAGAGAAGGTAGAAGTGAGTACCCCATCATGAAGACATCTGTATCATGGTCCCAGCATTTTTATTTGTGAACACAGATTAACACAGAGTATAGGCCAGCATACCTGCCATGGGGCCACTGTTGCAAAGGGTGAAATGAGCCTATACTCAGGTCTGTAGGGTTGGATGACCCTCAAGAGGGTCTACACTATCAAAATGAGCTGTGGTAGGGCCAGGTCAGCATCATGGAGTGCTGAGCCCGAACATGTTGACAAGAGGAGGGAATCTCAAAGATGAACATGTTTTCACAATACATAGTTACCCAAAAGTGCTACTTAAGGGAAAGAGATCAACATGACCCTGAATAGAGCATGTAAGATCAGATTTTTTACTCTTGTCTATCAGGTTTGGGGTTGATAAGGAATATTAGATCAATCATAAACATTTTAAAAACAAATTTTTCTTTGCATATCTTAAATTGTTGGGTGCAAAGCTATAACTCTGCTTCATTCATTTTTAACTTTTAAAGGATTCTCTGACCTCTGTTCTTGAGATGCCCCTCATTTTTATATCCTTTCCCATCATACTTCCTATTAATGTTGACTGTATACTCAGTAGTTTTCACTCAATATTCATTTTTTTAACAATATAGGAAACAAAAGGTCTGTCTGTGAAGGGCCTTAAACATCTCTTCAACTATTCTATAACAAGACAGTTTTGATGATTAAATGAGTGCTTAAAGCACTTTGCTATCATGATTACCAATAGTTGTAAGTGGATGACATGGAGATGAATGTGCAGCCAGAAGGAGTTGGGAGAAGTTTCCCACTGTATATTTCAGAACCAAAAAAATCTTGTTATGATGAGGTGTTCACCAAATATTTGTTGAAATAATTTCATCATTTAATCATTATACTTTGAAGTAGCAAAAGCCATATGCCCAAATGAGAATAAAACCACAGAGAAGGTGAGGCAGATACTTAAGTCCAGGCAGGGGAAATGGCTCACACAGAGGTCTGGAGACTCAAGAGTGAGGTAGGTTTACCATTAGGAGCAGCAAACCATCTGGACAGAGGCTCTCATGAGTTTTTCAGTAACGAGCTGGAATGGAGAGACATTGATGGCCTTTACATCGCAAAAAAGTGACAAAACAAATTTTCTATTGTAGAAGTTGACTTTGAAGTCTTTGTGAAGGGTGGTGGAAGGGGAGAGAGATAAGTTAGGAAGGGGCGGTGGCAATGCACATGACGAGGACCCGAATAAAGCCACGGCGCTGGGCAAAGACAAGTGGGATCATATATTATTGTTGTTAAGTCAGTGTCTCTATGGGGGATGAGTTCTAGGTCTTTCTATTCAAGCATCTTGCTAAATGTCACTTCCAACTTTCCTTCTTACATGATTGAAATATGTTTAACATTTCGGTGGCTGGACATTTAAAAGAGAATAGATAATTCAAAATCATTCAAATGTTTGAAAAATCTGTTTCTCTCAAGTTAACCATCAATTTAAAAATATGCTTGCATTGCTTAGAAATACCAAAAATAAAACTCTGGAATTATTCATTCATGGACAATTCATAACAAAATGTTTTAGTAATTATTTTACATAAGTGTTTCTATGATTATGATTTTTATAGTCATCTAGCATTAATAGAAGAAAAAAGCCAAGAACATTAAATGTATCATACTTTTCGATGCAATGTTAGACATGAAGTAAAATTCATAAAAGCCTGAAAATATTAAAAAAAAATTTTTTCTGTTTTACTTACCTCATAGAAATTGAAGATACCATGTTGGTTTTTATATTTTACCATTTCTATCTTGATATAAAATGAGAACTAGGTGTAAGTTTCCTCTTGGTGCCTGAAGACAGACAGACTTTCATCGAAAATGTACATAATGTCCAGCTGGTGTGGCTCAATGTTTGAGTGTTGACTCACAATCCAAGAGGTCACGGTTCGATTCCCTGTCAGGACATATGCCAGGCTGCAGGCTTGATCCCCAACGGGGGACATAGAGGAGCCAGCTGATCAGTGATTGTCTCTCATCATTGATGTTTCCATCTCTCTCTCCCTCTTTTTTTCTCTAACTGAAATAAATAAAAACATTTTAAAAGTTTAACCATAAAATATGCATAGTTGGTGACAGGCTAAAGGGGTGAGAATGAGGGTATCTGTAATAGTGTCAAAAATAAAAATAAAATTTAGCCCTAGCTGGTTTGTCTCAGTGGATAGAGCATCAGCCTGCATACTGAAGGGTCTCAGATTTGATTCCAGTCAAGGACATATGCCTGGGTTGTGGGCTCAATACCGGGGTGTGCAGGAGGCAGCCGATCAGTGATTCTCTCTTATCATTGATGTTTTTTATCTCTCCCTCTCAATTTCTCTCTGAAATCAATAAAATTATTTTTTTAAAGTTTTTAAAAAAAGAATTTAAAAATATATGCATAGTAAGTCAAGACCAAGAAGGATGCATGGCTCTTTAGTTATTTCCTTGTTTTTTTCAGGCTCCCTCAGATGTAAATTTTATCAGAGGGAGAAAGTACATAAATATTTGAGCTCTATGCTGACTTAACATCTAGTTTGAGGTATTTTGTTGAAAGAAATAACATATCATTGATATTATGAGCATTTTATTTGCAATAATGCCGGGATCAGTTTCCTTTAGGGGAGAGGCCATGTGTAATTCTTATTTGCAGTTCTGTACTCATCTTTGCTCTTTTACATGTAAGTGATATCTGTGTTTTCTTTTGTAATTGGGCATATAATAAGCATCCTAGCCTGTGAAGAAAAGGCCATCAGCAAGATTGTACATCTTGCCTGTTTTTCTTCTGACTGCCATTCTTAAGAATAGTTGACAAGCCACTTGAAATAAAATTTCCTGTGTTTAAAAACAAATTGTATCAGGAAGCACAGAACTGTGAGTCAGCGCTGAAGATAAAACATACTGCCCTACTGTGAAAGCATATTCCTACCAAACTGTAAAACATTTTTATATTTATAATACAGTCCCCTGAAATGTATCAAAATAAGCATCAGATTATAATGAAATTTGAAAGAGTTCTCAACATGTGTGGTAACTTGATTCCACCATGATTGATTAGAATCCTTTACTTTGTCACTAAATGATTTCATAACTGCCTTGAAAAGACCAACAATTTGGAAATCAGATACATGATTTTTAAACTTTGTCACAGTTTATGTTAAGAAAATGTTTTTAAAGAGAATATTGGATCTAGTTTTGGAGTTGCTATGCTTTCTCCATTACAAATTCCATTTATATATTTTTCACTGAATTTTCAGTTTTGTAGACAATATCACATACTGTTTCTTTTAATATTTATAGCACTTATTGCATTTTTTATATTAAGTGTTGAAAAGGCTCCTGGGGAAAATACTGTCCATTCCAGCTTTTCTTCCTTCTTTTCTTTTTAATGAAACACTTTAAGTATCTAAAATATACCCATTTGGCTTAGTTTAGGGATCACTTTTACCATGACCTCCAGGATGAGGGGTTTCAAGCCTGTTTCCTGGGCCTGCAGAGTAAGATTAAATGAAGATGCCCAGCAGAGATCTTGAATAGGTGTTTTGTTTTGTTTTGTTTTTAACGATTGCAATTCCCATTATCAGATGTGGTATTACAGCATTGAGTGATTTAAAAATAATAATAGCTGTTGTTTAGAAGGGTCCCATAGTCAGAGAAGGATTTTTCTAACCGCTCAGGCTAGAACACTTTAATGACCACTCTCTCCTCTCTCTTTCTTCTCTAATAATTCCATTTCCCCATACTTACTAAGCATCTACTATGTACAAGACATGAACTTTTTAAATATCTTTGTATGTTTTAATTCTTTATTGTTTAAACTATTACATATAACATTACATATGTCTCCTTTTTCCCTCATTGACACCTCCTGGGCCATCACCATGCCCCAACACATGCCCTCATCCTCCTAGTGTCTGTGCCCATTGTATATGCTTATATGTATGCACACAAATCCTTTGGTTGATCACTTACCCCTGCCCTACGTTCCCTCTGAGATTTGACTGTCTGATCGATGCTTCTCTGTCTCTGGATCTATTTTTGGTCATCAGTTTATGTTGTTCATTATACTCTACAAATGAGTGAGATCATGTGATATTTATTTTTCTCTGACTGGCTTATTTCGCTTAGTATAATGTCCATCCATGCTGTTGTGAATAGTAAGAGTTCTTTCTTTTTTTTACAACAGTGTAATACTCCATTGTATAGATGTACCACAATTTTTTAATGCACTCATCTGCTGATGGGCACTTAAGCTGTTTCCAAATCTTAGCTATTGTAAATTGTGCTGCTATGAACATAGGGGTGCATATATCCTTTCTTATTGGTGTTTCTGATTTCTTTGGATGTATTTCTAGAAGTGGGATTCCTGGGTCAAATGGGAGTTTCATTTTTAATTTTTTGAAGAAACTCCATACTGTTTTCCACAGTGGCTGCACCAGTCTGCATTTCTACCAGCCGTGTATGAGGATTCCTTTTTCTCCACATCCTCACCAGCACTTGTTTGTTGATTTGTTGATGATAGCTATCTGACAAGTGTGAGATGGCACCTCATTGTCATTTTGACATGCATTTCTCAGATGATTAGTGACTTTGAGCATGTTTTCATATATCTCTTGGCCTTCTGTATGTCCACTTTCAAAAAGTGTCTATTTAAGTCCTTTGCCCATTTTTGATTGGATTGTTTATCTTCCTTTTGTTAAGATATATGTGTTCCCTATAAATTTTGGTGATTAGGTCCATATTGGATATAATATTGGCAAATATGTTCTCCCATGCAGTGGTCTTTCTTGTTTTCTTGATCATTTGTTTTGCTGTGAAGCTTTTTATTTTGATGTAGTCCCATTTCTTTATTTTCTTCTTAGTTTCCATTGCCCTAGGAGCTGACACATGTCTGATATTTTGCTACCTATGACACATGTCTGATATTTTGCTACCTATGAATTCTTCTAAGATTTTTATGGTTTTCAGTCTTGTGTTTAAGTTCTTTATCAATTTTGAGTTTATTTTTGTGTATGGTATAAGTTGGTGGTCTAGTTTCATTTTTTTGCATGTATCTGTCCAATTTTTTCAACAACATTTATTGAAGAGATTGTTTCGTCTCTATTGTATGCTCTTGCCTCCTTTGTCAAATATTAATTGGAGCATAATGACTTGGGTCGATATCTGGGTTCTCTGTTCCATTCCATTGGTCTATATGTCTGTTCTTGTGCCAGTATCAGACACTTTTGAGAACAGTGGCTTTGTAATTTAGCTTTATATCTGGTATTGTAATCCCTTCAACTTTATTCTTCTTTCTCAAGATTGCTGTAGCTATTTGGGGTCTTTTTTGTTTGTTTGTTTGTTCCATGTGAATTTTTGGAGAGTTTGTTCTAGGTTTGTGAAATATGCTGTTGGTATTTTAAAGGGGATTACATTGAATTTATAGATTGCTTTGGGTAGAATGATGTTGATTCTACCAATCCATGAACTCAGTATATTCTTCCATTTGTTTATATCTTCCTCTATCTCTTTTTTCAATGAAAGACACAAACTTTTGATATACAGAACAGCATGCTTGATTCTCAAGTATGCTAAACAAAAGAAGATAGACACTTTTTATTTGCAGGTACTATTATATGATATTTTAAAGTCAACACTAATCTAGAGTTATAGAATGCAAATCAGTAATTACCTGGGGCCAGAAGTGAGAGAAACTGACTGTAAAAGAGAACAAGGGAACTTTTTGGAGGGATAGACTATCCTATGTCTTGTACATTATGGTAGTTATATAGGTATATATAGTTATCAAATCTCTTAGAACTGTATACTTAAAATATGTGTATGTTATATGTAAATTTTAACTTAATAAAATTTATTAATTAAAATATATTTTTAGTGTTGGCCATTGTGCCTCAGTTGGTTGGAGCATTGTCTCATACACCAAAAGGTCATGGTTTTAAATTTCAGTCATAGCAAAAACCTGGGTTGTGAGTTCAGTTCCCAGTTGGGGCATGTACAAGAGGCAACCAGTTGATGTTTCTCTCTCACATACACACCTCTCTCTCTTCCTCCCTCCCTCAAGTCTCTCAAAAAGGAACAACAAACAATCAAGCATATCCTCTGGTGAAGACTAAATATATATATATTAGTTATATAGATAGTCATATGAGGGAGACAAATGGATAAGTAAGACAGGAAGCAATCAGGTGAGCTGCAACAAAGCTAACTTGGGGCCCAAATGGATTTTTGGGAACCCTTCCAGTGAAGTCCCAGTTCTAATCACACCAATTATCATATTGCCATTATCAGCCCTTGCTATTTCTGCTTCCATGCTGGTAGTCTGTCTATTTCCTATAATCTGAAATGGCTTCCTTCTTTCATCTCTAATTCCTACACCTAACTCCATTTCTGTGGGCTTCCCCCCTCCCCACTTCTGAGTTCTCTCCTAACTACTACTGCAGTACTTTAGCAATTCTCCAATGAATTAACATTATGCATTTAAGAATTTGGTTACGTTCTAATTGGGTTGTTTTTACTTAAAATTGTAGTGGAAACTCCATCTACAATTTCTAATATTTATACTCCTGTTACCTCCTTACCCACATTCCACTTAATGTTCAATGAAGTGCATCAAAATATGTCTTTAATCTCTCTTGTTCTTTCTATCTCTTCTCCCACGATCTTAGGTTATTGTTTCTTGCTTGGACTATTGCAGTATTACCTTCATTTGTCTCTCTGCTCTGTTCTTACACCTCTTTGTTCTCCACACAGCATTCAGAATAATATATTTTAAAAGCAAATCAGATTATTTTACTTCATTCCTTACAATGCTTCCATGATTTCCCACTGTACTTAGATTAAAATATGATCCCTGGCTATCTAGATGCTGTCTTTACCTTCCACCTTTTCCCCTATTCACTGTGCTTCATCAAAGTGAGACCTTTCCCAGTCCAGGGTTTTTGTAATTGCTGTTCTTCTCCTGGAATCCTTTTCTTCCAGCTCTTTCTATGGCTTCTCATGCTTCAAGGGTCAACTACAAGGTCATACCTCTGAGGCCTCTCCAAAAGAGTATCTGCCTCCCTTTCAACAGAAGTGTTTTCTATCATATAATCTTGTTTATTTCTTTTCAAGGAACTTAGCACATATGAAATCTACCTTGATTATATATTTGTTTTCTGGCTTGTTGTCTATGTCCTCATCAGTTAATAACCACCATAAGGATAGAGATCTTTTCTGTTTTGCTTGTCAATAGCTTCCTAGCAACTAGCGTCAGATTGGCTTATTGAAGACACTCAATAGTAATCATTGAATGAATGAACACATGAAAATGTAGGAGGCAAATAATAAATACCCAGTGTTCTGGTTTTTCCCTGAAATTTTCTTTCCCTAAAATTCTTTTTTTTTACCTCAATTTTATAGGTACTTCTATCGTGACTGTAAAAGCTTTTGCTTCTGAGTCAATTCAAGATAGCATTAAATATTCATTTTTTAGTGGAAATGAAGATGGAGTTTTTTCCCTGTGCTCCAACTCAGGTAGGTCTTCTCTCCCCATTAACAACTTTATTTCATGCATCATGTTATATTACTAGTAATAAATACTTCTCCAAAGGAAACAAAATTGGAAAGGTAGAAATTGTTATAAGTAAATAATTTAAAAGTTAAATAAGAAAGTTTTTTTATGGTAGCAGGTCAGAAATTGTGGGAAATCAAGAACTATTTACTTGTTCATATGTTCTTGCTAAGAATTCTATTTTTTACATTTCCAAGTTAGATGGCTCCTATCCTATTCTTTGAATTGTTTAGATAAACTGGTTTCTACTCATAATTAACTCATCTATGTGGGAGAATTGAAGATATAGTAGAAAGAATATTGATATTTACATTGAGCTGAAAATAAGCACACATGTCTAGCCTTAGGGAATTATCATCAGATTCTTCCAATTTGCCACTGAATGTCAATAATGCAATAAGAGAGGACAGCTGGAAAGGTTTCTATATTGTGGTAAAGAAATTACTTCCAAATACAGCATGTATTAAATTTAGCTTTAACAAGACCATTATTGTGTTTTAAACGAATACCAATTGATTATTTAAAACATACTTTTTTGACTAACAACTATGTAGTAGATATGTATCTACAACTTCGTTGTCAACCCTCAAGAAGTATGTTTTAAATAATTTCTATATTACCATACAACTGCCTATTTAATCTGTAATACATGCACATGGGAAGAATTGAGAGAGGGTAATTTCTTAAGTAAATGCTTTCTTGTCCAGGGTAGTGGTATAACTTTTTGATCCACATAGTCTTTAGTCAGGAGCTTTCTGAGGTAGTCTGCTAAGAATCTTCATCTCTTTACCCCATCATTGGTTAAAGGGTAGTACAGGCAAAGAGCCATTGGAAGCATTGTCAATGAAGTATTGGCAGACACTTTTTGGTTGGGTTAATTTGCAAACTCACTCCTGACTGGCTGGTGGGCATGGCTTGTTGGCATAGTGGAGGTATGGTCAATTTGCATGTTTCTCTTTTATTAGCTAGGACAATATTGATCACTCATTTGGATCTGTTGGGTTTATAGCTTTATTCTGATTTTTCTATTAGACTTTTCACCTTTTGTGAGTTCAGTCTTCCGTTGTTTTTCTATAGTCTGTGCAGCTATCAGAGATTAATCTCAAAAAAAGAAGTTGTGTTAGAAATCGTTTTAACATAAATAGGATTTTAGGGCTTGCTTACCTTCCAAGCTTACTGTTTTCACCTTCTTTCTTTATTTACTTATGATTTGTATTTTATTTTTTATTGAATTTATTGGGGTGACATTGGTTAAAAAAAGTTATATAGGTTCTAGGTATACAATTCTATAAATACATCATCTGTGTATTGTATTGCATGTTCACCACCCCATGTCAAGTCTCCTTCTTACCTCCCTCCCCTCTGTCCACCACCAGACTATTGTCTGTGTCTATGAGTTTGTGGGTTGTTGTTTTGTGCTCTGAGGATTCCCTACTACTGTATTGATTCAGTGATGCATTTCATGCACACACACACAATTTATCAAGCATTTTAGGTTTTTTTTTTATCATGAAGATCATTTCAATATATATTTTATCATAATGTTGCCAGGAAACATTTTTTAAAATCATTAAGTTTGATATTAAATTTATATTTTATGCTACTTTTTTCACATGATTATTAAACTTTGTGGTCACTTTTCTTAATGGTAAAAATTGGAGAAACCATTTTATTAATTATTGTCTAAATAAGTTATGATTAGATGGATCTCTGGTGGGCACTGCATTTTCTGTCCATCCTTGCCAGAGTTTGCCCTGTGTCCATAGTCAGAAGCTAAAGGTTTACTTTTATAACCAAACTTCTTGTCACTTCTGCTATAAAACATCTACTACTCACTGTCCAAACCAGCAGGAATTTGGGAGTTTGACTAACATTGTGTATGTCAATAACAGATGGTAGTATTCATTTCACTACTTGGTAGACTGACATAAAACAAAAATGATCAAACTGTCAATGTTTCAGGGGTATAGCTTTAATGAGAGAGAGTTTAAAAGCTTGGAGATAACATAAATATTTATCACACTCTGGTTGTATGTACGATATGCATATGCATCATATATAATTGACTGAAGTAACCTGAGTGTGCTATCAGACACTTAGCATTTGAAGACTCATAATCTCATTTTTATGTATATTTTATAACTTGGACAAAAGCTCTATATGTACATATATCAGAAGGAAAATATTCCTGCAGTTTCATTCTCAAGTTATTGTGTAACTGGCACTCTAACATATGAGAATGAGCATGAAGTTGGTGTTGTGAGGCCCTTCCTCTAAGGAAAACATGGACTCCTGCCCATCCTATTACTGGTAGACAGAACCCAGGAGTACTTTCATCTCACCAGTGACAGAAAACCCTTGCTGTCTTTGAGAAAAATATGCATATGTCATCCAAGGCAAAATGTGGATCTGGTAGGTGCGCCAGCCGTGAATTATCTCACAGACTGGTTATTGTCTTTTCCACTTGCATAACTTTCACAGCATATGCCAATTATTATGCCAAAAATAAAAATAAAGCAAGGAAAGCATTAGAGCTGCAGAACCATTCCAAGTTCAAAATTCCAATTATCAAAGCCCAAACACAAGCCTTTTATTAAAAACCCCACTTTGATCTGCACCATAATTGGCACACTTTCTACTCAGTGACACTGGCAATTTAGTGTTGCATTTCTATTGTGTTTCTCCTTTACTAGTGGTAACAGCACATGATAGCAAGCTGAGTGCCTTGCTCGGTGGAGACAGAGCTCCAGTTGAGACCTTTGCATCCACCTCAGACTGGAGCTCCTCTGCCATTTGGGAGTGGGGACTCCTCCCTTGTTTCATGAAGTTTTCTAAAGACCAGCTTCCTTCATTCCATGCTCATCAAAATGCACCTTAATGATTCTCCAGCTGCCATAGTTAAAGCTGTTCTAAATTTTATCATGGGATATCAGACTGTGGTCTATAAAAGTAATTTGCCTGTCGATCTGAATGGGTAACTAAATCTGATGATAATAAATAAAAGTGATTTTATGAAATTTTAAATTTGGTAATATAATGAGTTCTTCATATAGAATATAAATATTTAATTTCTCTTAACAGAATAGAAGCTATAAAATCTCCCCCAAAATACTCAATATCAGTTACCATACTTCTTGGCTTGGATAATTACTTAGGAAATGGGTTTATTTTTTTATTTTTTTAATTTAATAAATCTTTATTGTTCAGGTTATTACAGTTGTTCCTCTTTTTTCCCCCATAGCTCCCCTCCACCCGGTTCCCACTTAACACTCTGCCCTTACCTCCCCCTCATTGTCCTCATCCATAGGTGTACGATTTTTGTCCAGTTTCTTCCTGCACCCCCTTACCCATTTCCCCCTGAGAATTGTCATTCCACTCCCTTTCTATGCCCCTGATTCTATTATATTCACCAGTTTATTCTGTTCATCAGATTTTTAATTCATTTGATTTTTAGATTCACTTGGTGATAGATATGTATTTGTTGTTCATAATTTTTATTTTTACCTTTTTCTTCTTCTTCCTCTTCTTAGAGAGTACCGTTCAGCATTTCATATAATACTGGTTTGTTGTTGATGAACTCCTTTAGTTTTTTCTTATCTGTGGAGCTCTTTATCTGACCTTCAATTCTGAATGATAGCTTTGCTGGGTAGAGTAATTTGGTTGTAGGTCCTTGCTATTCATCACTTTGAATATTTCTTGTCACTCCCGTCTGGCCTGCATAGTTTCTGTTAAGAAATCAGCTGACAGTCGTTCAGGTGCTCTCTTATAGGTAATTAACTGTTTTTCTCTTGCTGCTTTTAATATTCTCTCTTAGTCTTTTGCTCTTGGTATTTTAATTATGATGTGTCTTGGTGTAGTCCTCTTTGGATTCCTTTTATAAGGACTTGTAAGTCTATTTCTTTCACCATATGTGGGAAGTTTTCAGTGATTATTTCTTCAAATAGGTTTTCAGTATCTTGCTCTCTCTCTTCTTCTGGTACCCCCATAATTCTGATGTTGGTACGCTTGAAGTTGTCCTAGAGGCTCTTTACACTATCTTCAAATTTTTGGATTCTTTTTTCTTTTTGCTTTCTGGTTGAGTGTTATCTGCTTCTTTGTATTTCAAATCTTTGACTTGATTCTTGCATTCCTCTAGTCTGCTGTTAGGTCTCTGTATAATATTTTTTATTTTATTCAGTGTATGCTTAATTTCTAGTTGTTGGTTTTTTTTTCATCTCCTCTTGGGTCTTGCTAAATTTATACATCTTTTCTAGGAAATTCTTGAAAAACCTTATAACCATCTTTGTTGCAGAGTGATGGACAATTTGCATATTCTGTCTTTATTAGATAGGACTAGAGGCCTGGTGCACAAAAATTGTGCATGTGGGGGGTGTCGTTCAGCTCAAACTGTACCCTCTCACAGTCTGGATCTCCTTGGAGGATGTCTGCCTGGTTAGGGGATCAGGCCTAATCCTGCAGACAAACATCCCTCTTCCAGTCTGGAACCCCTTGCTCCTTACTGCCTGCGTGCAGTGGAGGTGGGAGAGGCTTCTGCCACCACTGCTGCACTCGCCAGCTGTGAGCTCAGTTTCTGGCTGAGTGGTACTGCCCCTTTGGGAGCACACTGACCACCTGAGGGAAGCTCCTGCATTGAGCATCTGCCCTGGTGGTTAGTGCACATCATAGCAACCAGTCGTTCTGCCATTTGGTTGAGTTGCATAGTAGGGTTTTATTATATAGGATTCAGTTAAGTGATTAATTCAGGGGACAAGATGGGAAACGCCAGTGGATGGAAGAGGGCAGCAGCAGTGAAGAGGGAGAGAGGTAGATTCAAGAAATATCTGGAAAGTAGATTTCCCGGACATGGTAATGGACCAATTATGGAGAGAGAAAGAAGATTTAAGAGATAGCTTCAAGAGTTCAGATATTTTACAGTTTCTTTTCCTCCTACATGTTTGAACCTTGCAAACATCTGCATGCTCTCAACCTTTTTCACAATGACCGCAGTCAATAGAGGAGGAAGGCCAGTCAACATGGGACTTTGAAAAGGGCCAGATGAGCATATGGGCACATAAGGCAAAGATGATTTGGAACTTTTAAAATAATAACTACAACATCAACTTCTTTTATTTTGTTTTCTCCCTGGGAATAAAAATAGGAGACCTCACTGTGAAAGAACCCAGGTTTCTTGATTTTGAAGTCAGAAATGAAGTACAACTCATCGTTTTAGCTGAAAGCAGTGGGCATAAAGCCTACAGCAAAGTAGTCGTCTTGATACAAGATGTGAATGATAATTTCCCATGCTTTGGGCAAAGCATTTACCAAGTATCAGTGCCTGAAGGCCAGTTTCACAATACTCCTATCATACAGGTAACAGAAAGATGTTTGTGCATATATGTGTGAATTATCATGAATCAATGTACAACAAAATAGGCCTTTTTTCAGCACATAAGTTAAAATTTAAAATTTTTAAAGGCATATCCAATGTTTGGTGAATGAATTTGGAGTTTCTGAGTTCACTCTTCTTCCTCTGTTTATTTAGTGTTCAATTTGTGCCCATCTGCGAACTCTGCTGAACACTAGCAGGGATTCTATAGGGGCACAGAAATTAAACTCATAAATGCATACAATTTAGTGGGGAAATCAGAACTGTAAATATATAGTTTAAATTCATATAATTAATGTTCTAATGAAGTGTGCATTTAATGTCATGAAAGAAAAGAGACGCTACAGCCTGGTTGGCATGGCTCAGTGTTTGAGCATTGACCTATGAACCATGAGGTCACTGGTTCAATTCCGATCAGGGCACATGCCTGAGTTGCAGGCTCAAACCCCAGGTAGGGAATGCAGGAGGCAGCTGATCTATGATTCTTTCTTATCATTGATATTTCTATCTCTCCCTTTCTCTCTGAAATCAATTATATATATATTGTTAAAGAGGAGATACAAACTCCTGGTGAAAAACACTGGGTTTCAAAGAAGAATTGTATTTGTACCAGGTCTAAAAGGCATTTAGGCATTTGCTGAAGCTAGAGAAGCATGAATTGAAGCACAACCACATGGACAAGCTGCCCATGTTTGAGCATTGCAAATGGTTCATGCATGAAAGGAACAGACCTGCTGTTTTCAGGCCTACCCCCATGCTCCTGGCCCTGAGAGATAATCTATCCATTAGCCAGTGATTCAGGCTCTAAATCCCACTATCCTTGGTAATCTCTCTACCTGTTCAGGAATAGTATCCATTTTTGCCTTTCCCCTCACTGTTGAATTAATGCTTGGTCTTTAAGAACCTGGACAAACCCAGCCAGTGTCGCTCAGTGGTTGAGTATTGACCCAAGAATTAAGAGGTCACTGGTTTGATTCCCAGGCAGGACACATGTCTGGGTTGCAGCCTTGATCCCTAGAAGGGGGCATGTAGGGGGCAGCTGATCAATGTTTCTCTCTCATTGATGTTTCTATCTCTATCTCCCTTCCTCTCTAAAATCAATAAAGACATATTGAAAAATAAAACTGGACTTGTCTCAACAGACTTTAAAAAAAAAGGAAGGCGAGGACATTAGCTTTTCTAATCTTTTTAAAAAATATATTTTAGAAAGAGAAAGGGAGAGAGAGAAACATCAATGTGAGTGAGAAACATAGGTCTTCTGCCTCCTGTACCCCCAGTCCCCCACTCTTGTCAGCAACCTGGGGATGTGTCCTGACTAGGAATCAAACTGGCAAACGTTTTGGTGCACAGAATGATACCTAATCATCTGAGCCACACTGGCCAGGATAGCTTTTCCATTCTTTATCACCCCTGCCCAGTGATGTCTATATGGGAGGGTTGACAGGTACACTGCATTGCACTGCTTTGTCGCACATGCCAGGCTGCTCAGGTAGAATACATGAAGGCAGAGACATCTTTACAGCCTACGTATACTAAATAGGACAGCCAGACCTATCAGCGCTTTATGTTATGTGGAAGTTCCAGAAGATGGAGTAAGGGACAGATGCGGGGAACTTGATTCTTTAAATTTTTATATCACTTGTCTCTAGGAAGCTAGAGCTGCCATTTTCCTATGTCCTGTTGAGATAAACAGAAATGTTGAAGTCTCTGGGGTTCATACTACTCATGGTAGTTATTTCCTGCTTTTCACCACCACCCTGTCCATGTGCCCTCTTTTTGGTTACAAACCTGCAGACTTCCTTTAGGAGCTGAAACTGCTCTGTGCAATGCAGTATAGGTGGGACTGTCAACCAAAGTAGTGATGTGCTCCCGCCCCACCTTGTCTCAGTCTTAGAGATACTTTCTCTTCCTAGAAATTGAATCTTGAGTGGCAGGACACCAGGATGGAGATAAATTAGAGCTGATTCAGTTGGATGGTAACAACTCAAGCTAAGCCCCACAGTTGTCCTGGTCTTTATACTTCATCTGGGCTCTATCTTTCTGATGCGTTTCCCCCAGGGAAGTTAGCCATTTGCATATGTATTGTTGGCATCCTAAAACCCTAACAGATGTACCTCCTGGGTACAGTGGTCAACAAACTCATTAGTCAACAGAGTTGTAAACCGTGGCTTGCAAGCCGCATGTGATTCGAGAGCCACAGTTTGGTGACCACTGTCCTGGGAGACCTACTCTGGCACACTTTTCATTGTATGGCCTTGGAGACATGATAGACTTTCTTCTGCCCAAATACAGACGAGTTTCTCTTTCTGGTGATTCTGACTGGAAGTGTGTATTGCTGTCTTGCTGTACCA
Source organism: Lasiurus cinereus (assembly GCA_011751065.1). NCBI lineage: Eukaryota > Metazoa > Chordata > Mammalia > Chiroptera > Vespertilionidae > Lasiurus > Lasiurus cinereus. The sequence goes on along the minus strand of JAAGEH010000293.1, from coordinate 32,521,149 downwards.
AATAGCTGGCTGTGTGCCCTTCTGATCATGTCTTGGGCACCCAAATTTGGGCCACTCGGGGTCCCCTGAGAACTCCGGCAGCAGTGTGTGAAGGCTGATAAGTTTGAGAAGTAGAACCAAAAACCCACCAGGATACCAGTGCATTCACCCAAGAATGAGAAGACGGGGACTAACACTGATGGGCATAGAGAGTAAAAATAAGTTTAAACATTTGTAAATTCATCTGCCAACTTGTTCATAAACAAGACTTTGAATTCACTAATGGTTTTGGGGTCAAAAATGTATTGCAGACTAAACAATATCTCTCCATGAAGGCCGATTCAAAACTTTCATCCTCTGCACTACTTTGATAATATGTCATCCAAATGATCAGGGGAGATTTTGTTATCACTAAACCTAGACTTTGTTTCATCTATTTAAAGATCCTTTAAAACAGAGACTTTCAATGTAATATAAAAAGTCTACATATTGATTCCTTTTCAGGCAAAACTTTAAGCAAGAAATAAAAAAGCAAATGATAGATTACCACTCACTGTGTATAGGTTTCCTCTATCATTCCCTTCCTTTTCTGGGGCCAGCCTGAATCCACACACAGTGCTAGAAGCTTTCTATTCCAGCAAATTGGATATTTTTTCAACTATATTTTCCTCTTGCCTAAAACTGTAGCTTTAAACTTGTGAGTTACCTGGAAATCCTTTGAATAAGAACACGGACTTGCTTCCGAACCCATTATTCACTTTATTGTAAAATGAAATGTAAGCTTCAGCAGTTTGTTAGTGTTGCTTTGATAGTTGTTTTTTAAATGTATTTGACGCTCTATAATCCTGTCATAATGCATTTCTCTGAAAAACAGACAACTCCTGTTGCAGATGAAATCCTTATCTAATGCAAGAGTTGCTTCCTCACAGGTTTTTGCTGCTGACCTGGACAGCGGGTTGTACGGCCTCATTGAGTATTCCCTTCTTGCTGACAAGCAAGCACAGGTGTTCCAGATTGATGCGCAGAGCGGTGTGATAACAGCAAATGGGATTCTGGATTACGAGTTCACCAGCTCCTACAGGTTTGTCCCAGATTCCTGTCCATATGATCAGCTATCTGCTTTCTTTCTGACAACACTGTTGTTGCTTTGAGCTTGACTGTCTATTTATTGTACAGCTTAGTTATAAAATGTGTTTTCCCTTTGATCCAACTTATGATCATGGGGAGAGTCTTAGAAAGTATTTACAGCTTTGGAAAGGTGACTTGATTAGAATTTTAAGGTTCCTTTTCATTTTAAGATTTCATGAATTTATGATGCTGCTAAGTACTAAATCAGACTTTTAAAAAATCAATATTCGTCAAAAGTCTAATGAGCCATTGAGCACTCTGCTAATGTTTGTTCTTACTATTTTTTTTAGAACAGTGAAGACTGAATTTCATTGCTCTTTTTAATTCTTTATTCTTTTTCATGTGTGAAATTATAATCCTGTCATCAGGACCCTTGAACTGTGTTTTAATGGACATGATCTTATTGAAAGCACCCACGGAACATTAAATATTTTTTTGCCTAGAGTCCAAAATATGCCAGACTTATACAGAATTCTACAAAAGAGAAAATCATAGTGTTACAAGTCCCCTAGGTATTTAAAATGTCAGTGCTACGATAGTCTGTTCTAGCCAAACATACAGGGATATTTATGGCACTTCAGACTGGAAAAGAAAAAGACTAGGGAACCTACAATGGCTGTGAATGGGGACTGCTTTAAGAATGATAGCCAAATCATTCAAACACAATGAAACTAATTTTAAAAGAGAAAGTGGCAGCCCTGACCTGTGTGGCTTAGTTGTTTGGGTGTCACTCTGGGCATGGAAAGGTTGCTGGTTCCATTTCTGTCAGGGCACATGCCTGGGTTTCAGACTCAATCCCCAGTAAAGGGTGTGCAGGAGGTAGCTGATCAATGTTACACTCTCATCTCTCTCTTATCTCTCTCTCTCTCTCTCTCTCTCTCTCTCTCTCTCTCTCTCTCTCTTTTTCCTTCTTTGTTCTCTCTAAAAGTCAATAAACTATTCTTAAGAGAGAGAAAGAGAGAGAGAGAGATACATTTCTACTGCTAGTGAGGATAGAACTCTAAGGTATGTGTCTATGTGAATGAAACAAGTTGCACTATAGTGCTCAAACTGCAGGGCTATTTGAGCAGAAGCACACACACATGACTGTACCAATGTCAGAAGAAAATATAAGAAACTGTTAACCTTGTTTGTCTCTGGAGAAGTGCTCATGTGGGAAGTCTGGGGGTCAAAGAGATGCTTGACTTATATATTTTAATATGCTTCATATTTTTGTCATATTTCCTGTTCTTCCAAAAGGCCTTGCACATATAGTGCTTCTGTTAATTATCCCAATTATCTCCCATGAGGTTAAGTTCAGTGTTTTCTTATTCACTGAAAGGTCAACAGACATAAAGTGGATTGCTAGGGTCACAGAACCATTTAAGGTTCCAACATGGACGTGCAGCCAGGGATTCTGATTCTGAGTCAGTTTCCACTGTTCAATCTGACCTTCTATTGGGGCCTAGGGAGTACAGGTTTACAAAACACCTAAGTGTCAATATTCTCCTAGGCTTGGCTATATTCATGCTTTATGGGGAGCATGCAGGATATTCCTGTGGTTGAACAGTGAGAGCTGATTACTGAGATCTGTTACTGGGAGGATTGCATTAATTAACCTCTGAAAAACTTCCAAACTTTAAAAGTTTGTGTTCAGTTCTTTTTGTTTAATTCAAAACATTACTTCAAAAGTATTTTCAAAGTTTAAGACCTTGCCCTGTATTAACTAGCCAGATTTTTGGTAGTATCTTACTGTCATAAATTATTATGATACCACATAAATATATTAAAACTAATTGTATAACTATGTTAAACCTATCCCTGCCATGATTGTTGCTATAGTAATTTTAAGCATTAAGCTTTTTCCATAGATGATGGCAGGTAAATCTCAGCCTCATTGATATTTGAGCAATTACAAATTCAGAGACAATTGAAGGACAGCTGAGTGCCAGGAACTAAGCATTTCCTGATTGTAGACTTTCTGTTACTTAGTGGAGCCTAATTATCTACTAAATCTAACTCCTTCCAGTTTTTCCTATGTATGTCATAGTTTCAGTGTTTCCAATATTTAAAAGTGCCCCTCCCCAGTTCTCCATAAAGTATTTAACTCAAGGCTGGAGGAACTGAGAGAAGTTCATACACACACACACACACACACACACACACACACACACACACACACACACATACACACACAGTCTCCAGTAGCACTAAGGCAAGGAAACAGTTTACAGCTTCTGTCTGTCCAGGTTCAGGCCTCTCCTTCTCCCTTGTAGCTTTTTTTTTTCCTTTTTAGTGCTCCTTCTGACATTTAAGGCAGTAGGAAATATAGTATATTTCCCTCTAGCTTACGTATATGTCCAGTGAATGCCTTGGAAAAAGTGTCATTTAGCTTTTAACTTTACTTTTGAAATATTGTTATTTTGTCTGATGAGGAAAATATTCTCAATTCCATTCCTCTGTTTTACAATATAAAACAAGAGGTAAAAGATATTTTCAATTATGCTTCTATTCGATATAAATGCATTAAATAAAAATTAAATATTTTTGCCCTAATATTAAGCCTCATATAAGAAAACAGTAGAAAAATGACAAATTGTAAAACAGACTGTAAGTTCTGTCTGGTCAATATTTCCTTATTTTAAAAACTGTTTACTGAGCTTGAGATATAAAGCCATGTGAAACAGTTCTTGTTTCCAAGGAGCTCAAAAAAATTGAGTGCCCTTATAATCTATGACAGGGAGCATAGTAACAATCGCAGTAATTTATGGTGCACCTGCATTACGTGTTGAATACTCACAATAAACTCTAGATTTACAGAATAAGGAAACTAAAGTTCACAGAGGTAAGGTTTGCCAAGACTGTGTAGCCAGTAAATGATAGAATGAGATTATCCACTCAAAATGGTTGTAGTAGGGTTTCCTATTATATTATCTGAATAAATCTTAAATGTACACACCTGCCCCAGCCAGTGTGGCTTAGCTGAATGAGCCTTGTCCCACGTACCAAAAGGTTGCCAATGGATTCTTGGTCAGGGCTAATGCCCAGATTTCGGGTTCCATCCCCAGCAGGAGGCATATAGGAGGTTGATAATCCATTGTTTCTCTCTCACATTCATGTTTCTCTCTCTCTCTCTCTCTTTATCTCTCTCTCTTTTTCTCTCTCATTCTCTCTCCCTTTTCTCTCTTTCTAAAAAAATTAAAAGTCCTTTTTAAAAGTACATACCTGTATATTTATAAAACACAAAACAGAAAAAAACTATTTTAGAAACGTAAAATAATAATAAAATAAGCTCCAGCTTGCAGTTGTGAAATAACACATGTTTAGGAATAAGCATGCAAAAATGCGCTTTGAATCATTGAAAGCATTTCCATTGCTTGACTTATAACTGATGAGGAGAAACGTATCCCTTTTTAAGTTGATAATTGGTTATTCCTGGGAGCCTTGTAATGCTTTAGGGCTAAGGTTTTTATTATCAAAGCAATACACTTTTTAAAAATCCAGTAGTAGCATGGAGTATATCAACAGATTAAGAAGAAAGTCAGCCACCATTGCCTCACCCATCCCAGCACTAAACCCCCACCCGCTCCCAGAGACTGACGTTTTAAACGGGTTTTCTCCATTATTATAAACATCAGTATGTCTTAACTTATTATTTTAAACATTATCTATAAATTTCTCGTCATAACAGATGTGTATTTAATATTTTTACTTTCTCGTATCAAATTTTGTCTTTGTATTCATTCACTGGTTTTCATTTACTTAGTAATCAGTGTTTACATTATATGGTTCTATAAATGTTCACTTCAGAGACATGTTATACTTATGTTTCCTTTCTTATGTTTCCTCTCCCCTTCTCCAAAGTTAATGAATTATCTTTCTTGTTTTGCTCACTCAATTCCCTACATCTATGTATTCCTTGTCAGTGCTCCAACAGCTCTGACATGCCCACCTATCTTTCCCCCTCAAATGCCTCCCATATCAAATATTCTATCAAGTCGTCTTTGTTGCTTCCAGACCTGTTCCTGCTGCTTTCTGCCCTCCCGGTCTAGCATTAACAATCTGCAGTAGCTTTCTAAATCTTCAGCAAAGCTGAGTATTTCATGGCTTTGCTTTATTGCTCTCTTAAATTAGGCTCATGTTCCAGACCCCATGCCTTTCTCTTTTTTAGTTTTTTTTTCTTCCAATAGCTTTGGCCAGGGAAGTAAATTCTGTGAGTTCTTGAGTAATCTAAAAGTGCCTATATTCTACTCTCACACGTAATTTATAAATGGATAGTATAGAAGTTGATTTTTATTTTATTTTTTTAGAATTTTGAAAGTATTCTCTTATCTTTTAAAACCCGGTGTTGCTGTTGAGAAATCTGGTGCCATCCTAATGATGTGTTTTGTACATGATTTGTTTTTCCTTCTCTGTGAGAGTTCTCAGGTTATTTTCTTTATCTCTAATGTTTAGAAATTTTGTGATTATGTACTGTAATGTGGTCTTTCTTTGTGCTGAGTACTTGGTCTGCTCTTTGAATAAGAAGAAATCTTTCTATTTTTCTATCTTATTTAATTAATAATTACCTCTTCTTTTTTTCTCTGTTTTGCTTTGTGTGCTTACTTTGCCCTGTTCCTTTGTTGTAGACCTTATTCAATCAATAGTTGGACCACTGGATCGATCCTTTGTCAATACTATTTTATTCCTACTTTCTATTTTTTTGTTTTGTATGTTGGTGTGTTTTTTTCCCCCAGGGAGAATGCCTTAATTTTAACCTTCTAAACTTTATTTTTGCTCTAGTTAGAGAACATTTTTTGACATTGTTTATATTTTTATTTCCAAGAATTCTTTCTTGACTTTGAACTTTCTGTAGCATCTCACTCATTCTTAATGTATGCATGCATTATCTTCTGAGTCTCTCAAAGGACATTAATTAGAATTGTTTTTACATTTTCTTTTGTTCTTTCTGGATCTCTGTTTCCTTTGGGCTCGTTCCTTCTCTTTGTCTATTTCATACTTGCGTTTTCATGTTGGAAACTTTCTGTAAGTAACTGATGATCCTTGTTCTGAGTGAGGCAATAGCAAAGTCACTGGAACCTCTGAGTGGGATGGAAGGGCTTACTGACCAACACACATTATTTTGCAGGATGACAATACATGTAGAGAGTTCTTTTTTCTTCGGAAGGGGCCAATCTCATTGATAGTCTCTTGGTAATACTCATTAGAGTAGCAGCCCTAAAATATGGAGCCAATTGGACTGGCTACAACCAATATTCCACAAAAACTGCCAAGGAGCTATCATAAGAAACTTGAGGTCTCTCACAGGTTGTATGTAGAATCTCAGTGGATCTGACTTTATAATTTTTCATTTTTTTTAAGCCACTGACAAACCTTTTAGTTGTCCTTTTATTTTAAAACCGAATCATATATTTTTTTCTATATCAAAGAATCCCAGTTTTTTTTTTAGCCTGACATCAGAATTGTATAGAATCCCTGAAATTGTAATGTGAAGGGTGGTTATGGCTTTGGTAGAAGAAGGAGAAATAACTTTGATGTCTTGGCTAAAACTTTAGTATGACATTGGGGAAGGGTAGGTAGCAGGGCCAGAGAACACTGAGTTGATTATTTTTAGTAAAACATTTCCATATGTATCTAACTTATGTTCATACTAACAAAACAAACTTTCCACATGGAATTATTCCTAGACTCCAGAAGTGTGAAACTCAAGTCATTATATACTTACTAGAGGCCCAGTGCATGGATTCCTGAACATTGAAAAGAAATTAATTAGAAGGTGGCTGGCAGGGCAGGACTGGGTGAAACAGGCAACATGCCTTGGAGCCAACTTCCCTGGTCCCTTCCTGGCCAGCTGCACCTGGGGTGACACTGGGACTTAAAGAGTGTCTGGAGTGACGGGGGGAATGGGGGGGGTCCCTCCGACAGGTGGAGTCCCTCTCTCTGGCCTGTGGTGATCAGCTGAAACCCACAGTCCAACATCCCCTGAGGGGTCCTGGAGTATAAGTGGGCACTCTACAATGTTCTTTTGCTCAGCACAGCTCCTGTGTTAAGCTTTTGCCCCTGCTGATCATTGTGCATCATAGCTATTGACTGGTTAGCTATTCAGCAGGTTACTTAGGCTTTTATATATATAGATATTCCAACTTTGATAGTGTTACAAGGCATCCTATCTACTTCATGAATAGTAAATAAACAGTAATCATTTGCTATTAAATGGAATTTAAACCAAGAAAGAGTTGGTACTTATCTTACAACAGTTTTAAATTTAAGGTTAAAAAGAAAGAATACTTATTAGGTAAGCTAATAATGGAAAATAAAGTAGAAGTATGTCAGTTTTTCTCAAAATGTAGCATCAACAGCTGGCTAAGACTAACATCACCTCTGAAATAAAGACCATCTTTTGATCAACAATTCACTTTATTACTCAGTTACCCCCATGGACCTCCTAGTGTTTAGAGGAGAGTGAAAAATGAGCTACTGATTACACATTAAAGAGTTATATATACACAGTAAGAGAGAGAAATTAAAGAAGGATCATATATATAGTGGAACACAAACTGTCCAGTCAAATAAGACCTGGGCTTGAATCCTGGCTCTGTAATATAGTACACTTAAAATCTTGAAAAAAATCTTGAGACATCTGTACTCAACATATATTAAAGAAAATCAGAGAAAGTAGCCAACTGACCCTTTAAGGAGTTATGGGAGAGCCTGACAAATAAATCATTAAGAACAAAGGCTAATATTGTATGGCAGGAGAATGTACAGGGTGCTATGGGACAGAGAGGGAAATCCAGATCAAATGAGAGGTCAGTGAAAACTACAGACCAAAGGGTGTAGGGAACAGGATTTCAGGCAAAAGACAGATCATAATAGGGCATTGTGTACATGCTCAAGAATTGGACTTCCTCTTGTAGACATGGAGAGACAAAGAAAGGTTTTAAATAGAGAGTTAGGTTTTTAGATCAGGAGTTTAGATAGAGCAATTGAGTTGCAATGTGGGGGTTGGATAGGAGCAGATGAGACTTGCAGCAGGGAGATTTGGTGAGTAAATAAGTACTCCAGATGATAAAGGATATAATGAATAAACACCATACCAGGTAAAGATGATGAGGCTACAGAACCAACTTATCCTAGTTTTCCCAGAGCTGTCTAGTTTTTAAAAAATCTGAAAGTCTCATGGCCTAGAAAACCCTTTGGTCCTTGGCAAAGCAGGATGGTTGCTCAGCCTTTCTGAGTCTCTGAAGGAAGGGGTGAAATGGATGAGATCACTAATTCAAGTGATACTTAAAAGGTAAAATCTGTAAGACTCTATTAGTTGGGTGTTGGAAGGGTGGTGACAGAAAGGGAGAAGTTGAAGACACTAATAAATTTTCTAACTTGATTGCTGGATAAGCTAGTTGTATCATCATCCAAGAGAGGTTGAATCACAGCATGTGAATTCTTTCATATCATGTACTTTCACATCTACTTTATAGTCCTATCCAATCATGCATTTTTTGGTATATGTATTAGTCACAACAATTTCCTCTTTCAGTTCTACAATTTTGATTGTTTTTGCAATTTGGCTCTGAAAAAATATCAATATAAAATAACTTTGGTGGCTATATCTTTTGTTGATACTGTAAAATGAAAATATGTAGCAGGTACTATTTTTTGTAGGTTGTTCTTAGTAAGAAAGGACTGAATTTGACGGTCTGTTTCCCAGAAATGGTGCATTGTTTTGATCCAGATGCCTCAAGAGCCCTGCTGGTTTGCTGGATTTGCTTCTCTAAACATGTCAAAAATAAAGAAATAAATTTCAGGCTACTTTTCTTATGAAATAAATTTGAAATGATGTCATTAGAAAAAGCCAGTAGGAGAAAGAAATGTAGCTAGTCAGCTAATTTTTAAATTTTCAACTAGAAATTTGATATTTATATTGTTTTTCTTGATTCTTTTCCAAACCAGCTTGATTGTACAAGCCACAGATAAAGGGATGCCCAGGCTTTCGGGTACAAGTATGGTCAAGATACAGGTGACTGATGTTAATGACAATGCCCCATCTTTTCTCTCCCTTGAAGCAGTGCAAATTGCAGAAAGTGAGTGTGGCAATTTGTAATAGTAGTTTTGACTCATTTGTATAATATCATCTACCATATCTTCATCCAAGTGCTGTATTAATTATGAGTACTAATTCTAAACAACCATGCAACATAGTTTTCATCTTTATTTTAAAGAATAGAATACGGATGGTCAAAAGTTTATCAACTTCAAAGAAATTAAATGTTGAAGCTGGGATTTGCATTCAGATAAACAGAAGGCCAGTTACCCATTGCAAATGGATTCTTTTTGTGTTCACATATTTCTTAAGAATGAAATTTGCTCTGTGAAGAAGCACATTTTGTTAACTAATAATCATCTAAAACTCCTCTGAGAAGAAGCAATCTCAGACTGATAACTTTGTCAGTCTTTGCAGTATATTAATAAGTAATAAGTGAAGGGGATTGCTGTTCATCATACAAAGTCATCATTTTCCTCTCCTTTAAACTAAACATCTGCAGAAAAATTTTACACCATTAGTGGTAGAGGCTGCAAATACAAAATTTTATGTGATATACTGATTATTCTTAATTGTTTGTACCTCTGGGATATATGATAACTCAATAGATTATGATCCCAAAGTTGCCTGTGGTCAACGGCTCTAGTGATAAAAAGCAACCCAACTCTTCATAATTGAAGTCCCAAATAGTGTGGCCCTTCACTTGCCTCTCTCCTTGTACTATTAATACTAAATTTATTCCTACAGTGTTTCTAACATTTTTATGTCTTTTTTCCAAACAAATTATAATATCACTGCTCACAGATGGCAATGTTGCAAAAATTTCTATATATAGGGACATCTCCAGATATTTTAAATATCCTAAAATATTCTATCAATAAAAAATTCTTCAGTTTTGTTTTCAAAAAATTCTTCAGTTTAAATTTTCATGTGCTTTTATTGAAGGTACTATTCTAAAGTATATACATTAGCACAAAAATGCGGCAGGGTACCCGTTATAAACACAGGGTGTCCCAAAAAGTGTGTATACACTCTTAACAGCTGATAACTCAATTTTGAAAATGAAATGTATTTTAATAAGCACTGTCTTTATACTTATTCAAAGTGTATGTATATATTTTGGGAAGACACCCTGGGTATTATAAGAACAAACAACATAAACCAAAACATACTGAGTGGGTTAAGATATGGTTGCTGAACATCAAGAATGTTCAAGTTTGAATATGAAAACTAGGAGTCAAATATGCATATTAGAACTATTCTGAATATCTTGGCATCTTCTTTCTACCTGTACCGTATATGTAATATAAAAAACAAAGTCCCTTTCGCAGTTTAGGTTAGAGGAATACATAGAGGGTGAAGCATTTAGCATGTCATCTCTTTTGTGATTATTTTTATGTGTAAATAATACTAAAGATTTGTTTTCATTACTAGTACTATGTATACTTTGGCTTTCTATAGTATTGATCATTTTGAGAGTCATATTTTAAGGGAAGGAAGCAATGTATATGTCACTCCAAAAGAAATAAATATGCAAGATAAGTGCCAGAGAACTAAGTATCTATTCCTAACTTTGGTATCCAAACATTTTTATTTCATTCTTGCTTACTTTTTCAAAATGTTGTTTTTTATTAGTGTTTTGAGTAATAATCTTCCCACCTATACCCCCATAACTATATGATTTTGATACAGAATCTATGTAGTATAAATAAGTGGCTTAGAATGTTTCTTTATCCTGGGAGTATGTTGTAACCATGCAATGAAAAATGTGATATAGAAATTGACTCTACCCTATCTCTTCAATTCTCAATTCACTGGTAAAATTTCACTTTTATTGGGCTTATAAATTCTTCAAAGTTTTTGTTTAGTTTATAATGAGGTTTGTATGAGAAATCATGCCAAGAGAAAGCAAGTCATATTGGATTTAAAATAAATATAAAAAAAAGCTTGGATTGAACTATTTAAGAGATATTTCAAAGGATGAATTTTAATAGAGACTGACATTGGTCATGACTATTTCAGATTCTATGCCTGGTGTAATTGTGACTCGAATATCAGTTCATGATGTGGATTTGAATCCAGCTTTCATCTTCAGTTTCGCCAAACAGAGTAATCCTGGAACAAAGTTTGCTATTGATCAGCACACTGGAGAGGTGGTGCTAGTGGAAACATTGAATTTTGAAGAAGCTACTGAATATGAGCTGCTTATCCAAATTTCTGATTCTGTGCACCACACAGAGGGAGCACTCATTGTCCATGTGTTGGACATCAATGATAACCCACCAGTGTTTTCTCAAGATTCTTACCAGGTAAATAGCTTGCAGAGATGGTCTAACAGCCCAAGCTAGAAAGAATAGGAAACAATTGGAAAGAATAGGAAACAATGTAAGCTTACCATTGTGGACAAACTAATTTAGACAATAGTCCCTTTTTTAGTGCCTAAGTTGATGCTGAGGGTTTTTTATTTAATATCATGAAGGATAGAAGTATATATGAAATTGAATATATCATTCTATTCACTTTGTTAAGTATGTATAATATGTCACCATATGAAACTATGTTATCATTTTTCTAGTTTTTAGGGATTGGGGTCCTGTTGTTCATAACAATTGGAACTTGCCTAATGTTTTCAAGGCCCCAAATAAGAATATAAGGTAACCTATTGTAGCCTAAGGTAGATTACCTGCAGTTAATTTGGAAAACCTTTTTCTTTCCTAGGCATAGTTTTAGAATATTTGGGGGTGTTAACGTTTTGCAAGAAAAATTATGAACAAAACTGTGAAGTGGAAATTTTAGTTTTTAGGGTATAGTGTATGTTTATAGAAATAAGAACAATGATAGCATTCAACTAAGTACTTGGACATGGGCTTTAGGACTCTTGAATGTAACACATGCTAGGTTTCTGAGTAAACCCAGGGGAAAAAATAACCTAAGTAGTGATCTCCTGTAAAGGCTAGTTAAATCAGATAATGTGTATAAGTAATAATATATTACTGAATGTGTTAACTATCCTCTACCACATAGAAATAATTTAGAAGGAAATTTTTGTAATAAAAATAGAAACTGAATTAATCTTTTTAAAATATTTTTTTTTCTGAATTCTGGGACCACAACATAATCGTCTTAATATGTCAGCTCTGTCAACATAGCTAATAAAGTCAGGTTCTCTGTGAATTTTCCACAAGAAAAATAAATAAAATGATCTCATGTTTTGGCCCTGTGCATGAGGATATCTGTAGTCTTGTAGCACAACATCCACTTTTCTGTCTTTGTTCCTCAGATCACCATTCCAGAATTGGTGCCCGTGGGGTACTCTGTACTGACTGTGGCAGCCACAGACTCAGAGAGCAATGAGTGCATTTCTTACAGAATTATTTCCTCTTCCACGGAATTCTCCATTGATCCTAGGAATGGTGAGTTATTTATAGTGGATTTAGTGTTTAGAGTCTGAGTTATAGGCTGGAAACCTGAAATAATCCTTTCCAAATGCTCCTAAAATAGCTCCTCATCCCCACCCCCTACTATTATAAACACCACCATCTTATTTCTCTTCATGTCAAATGCTGTGATAACAAACCCCAGTGTTATTTCTCTTCCCCAGCATCTCAGTGGCTGGAAAGCAAAAGGAATTGATTAAATGCTGGCGATGACTCACAGGTTCAGAGACCCTCATATAGTAAACACCCAGTCCATCAGTGCAACCAAGCACAGTTCAGGTAGTTATCCCAGGCTTCAAAAGAGTACTGAGGACTTTGTGTTACCAGAGTTTGAAAGCTTTCATTGAAGCCCGGGTACAGAAAGTTCAGTAATAACACTCAATAAGAACCAAAGAAAATTGGGAAAAAATTATTTGAGCATCTCTACTGAGTAAAAATATTGTGGTGTTCTGGTTTATTTGATGCCCTCCAAGGTTGTTTGTGTTTTTATCAGAGCAATACATTTGTGACTGTGAAATGCATTTAAGCAAGTGATTTCAGATTAGAGAAGTTAAGCCTTGTACAGAGAAAGTTTAACAGTGAGTAGACATTATAGCTAAACTTGATTAAGATGAATAAATAGCAATGGAACAACTTACTATACAAAAAGAAAACTAGGACAAATTTATGGCGAAGTTATTTGCAAGCAATACACATATTAAATAGAGTGAATATCATGAATATTATTTCTGACTCTTAAGTGTTACAAAAGCATAAATGTAATAATTTTAATTTTCTATTTGGATTTACTCTTGGTTGAAGATTAAGTAACAAATAAGCAAACACATTAGTAAATATTTGATACACATTTGCTAACTAAATGGATCATGAAAATTTAATTTCACAGCATTGAAATGCTACATCTTATTTTTCAGGCACGATATTTACAACCAACTCCATAGTACTTCTGGATAAAAAATCAACAATTCAATTTCTTGTTGAAGCCAGTGATGGTGGAATTCCTGACCTGAGGGCTCTTACCTTAGTGGAGATAGAAATACAAGATCTGAACAATCATCCCCCTGTGTTTACAATAGAATATTACAATCTTAGCTTAACTGAAGATGCTCAAATTGGAGGCACGCTTGTCACCTTCTCAACCACTGACCATGACTGGGCTCCTGAAAACACACATGTTGAATATTCTATCATCAGTGGTAATTCACAGAACAATTTTGACGTGGAAACTGGTTTTCTTCCTTCAGAATATGCTTTTAAGCAGGTTGGTTATTTGGTGTTGCTTCATAATTTGGACAGAGAAGCATCTGCCAGTCACAAGCTTGTCATTCTGGCTTCTGACCACGGCTGTCCTCCACTGACTTCCACTACCATAGTGTCCATAGAAGTGCTTGATGTCAATGATAATCCACCTACATTCCACAGTCTGACATATCACACACATGTCAAGGAAAGTACCCCTCTGGGGAGTCACATCACCGTGGTATCAGCCAGTGACCGTGATGTGGGTTTACATGCAGAAATCATCTACCACATAATTTCTGGGAACGAGAAGGGGCATTTTTACTTGGAAGAGAGAACTGGAGTCCTTTATTTGACTAAGCCTTTGGATTATGAAGAAACGATAAAATTCACTTTAACCATCCAAGCCTCGGATGAAGAAAAGAAACATTTTTCTTTTGCAATTGTGTTTGTCAGTATCCTAGATGATAATGATCATGAACCTCTGTTTCTGTTCCCAAGGTTGAATTGTGTTGTTCCTGAAAATCTGCCTGTGTTCTCCACCATATGTTCTGTAAATGCTTTGGATTTTGATGCAGGTCCTTATGGAGAATTGACCTATTCTATTTTATCCTCCTGTTCTGCCATTCATGGAGCACCTCCTGACCGTGATCCCTTCCTCATTGACCCTCTGACAGGGGATATTCATGCTAAGCAAGTCCTTGACTATGAAAATGATAATAAATACTGCCTCATGGTTGAGGCAAAAGACAAAGGTGACTCCACAGCCTCCTTAATGGTTTGGGTCGAGATTGAGGGGATAGATGAGTTTGAACCCATTTTCACTCAAGATGAATATTTTTTCAACCTTCCAGAAAACTATAACATAAGACAATTGATTGGCAGAGTGGAAGCATCAGATGCAGATGCTGGTACTGATGGTGTTATTCTTTACTCCCTTGAAACTCCATCTCCTTTCTTTTCAGTAAATAAAACAAATGGAAATATTTATTTGACTAGAGCCCTTCCCCTCATAAGAAGTCAAGTCAGCAAAGAAGACACCATTGAAATGAAAATAATCGCTCATAGCCCTAAACAGGACTCCAAGTTCGCATCTTGTGTTGTTTTTGTGAATGTATCTTTTTCCTTGGAAGGAAAACGCTCGGCAGTGTCAGCTAGCCACTTCTCAATCAGCCTTGCCATCTCCTTTTTAGTGTTTCTGTTACTCATCATCCTTCTGACTATCCTGATTTTAAGACATAAACAAAAAGATGCAGGCAACAGTTATGAAGACAAGAAAACGTCATCATCCTTAGATACCAGTTTGAGACTGACCAGGGATGCCAGTATGCTCAAACCCTTCCAGATAACAGGTGACTGTAATGATGTGGAAGTGCCTGTGGACTCCACACCAGAATGGTTGAGTTTAATAAGTATCATGGAAAAGGACGTTGGACATCTGTACAGGCACTCAAATTCCAGTGACCACTGTTCTGTGGAAGGAGAAACTGCAGAAGATAAGGAGATCCAGAGGATAAATGAGCACCCTTACAGAAAGGACTCTGGCTCAGCTCTGAGTGACCGGGAATCCAGGGTGCCGGATTCTGGAATCCCAAGGGACTCAGACCAGCTCTCCTGCTTGTCTGGGGAAACTGACGTGGTGGTCACTATTGTAACAGCGGAAACCAACCATACACTGGAGGAAAGAGATGGAAGAGAAGGCTGTGGCACAGCCTACATTCAAAATGATATGCTGCCCCAGACACTAAGGAAGAGAGAGGTCAAAGTGGACATCCCAGCTGAGGTCAGGGGAGAGCCTGTCTTTGTTTCAGGTGATCTGAAAGCAAGATGCACTACACAGAGAATCTCTGATTGTGATGGGAGAGGCAGTTATCACTGGAATTATCTCCTTAGTTGGGAACCCAAGTTCCAACCTCTTGCCTCAGTATTTAATGATATTGCAAAACTAAAGGATGAACATTTACATGAACCTGGAACTCCCAAAGAGAAGAAATCTTTTGTTTTTCCACCCCCTTTGCTCACAGCAGTAGCCCAACCCGGGATTAAAGCAGTTCCACCAAGAATGCCAGCCATGACCCCACGGCAGGTTTTTCACAAATACCCACACTCCCCCCTTCTCTACCATCTTAATTCTCTGCCTGAAGCCATGACTCCCAGTTTTTCTCCATCTCTTTCCCTATTGACAACACAGACCCCTGCCATGACCCCACTCTTGTCGCATGGGGATTTCTTAGGAGCACATCTAAGTGATACGTGCCATGAACTTAAAACAGAAGATGAAGTTCAGATATAAACCACTTGTGATGTCAATTGCACTGCTCACCATTGGCCAAGAATGGTTGAACAGAACATTCTTAAGCAAGCTTCTCAAGACCAGGTTCATTTTATCCACATGGGAGTGATATCATTTTTTCAGGGTTTTTAGAACCTCCTCATTTAAGTTTCTCAGATTTCTTCTTCCAGCCTTAAAGAGAAGTTACCTCCGTTAACCCTTATATTTTGCTCTCAGGACTCCTTTGTTTATATTAAATAGTATATATTCTGTCATACCTGGTTTTCTGTATGTTTAGATTTTCAAAGGACACAGTGACTTTGACTGACTAGCAACATGTTTATATACAAACAAATGGAAATAAAGTACAGATAGAGTCACTCAGTCACATTACTGATTACCTAGTAATTTGGAAGGATGGACTTAAATTAAGTTTTAAAGTTGAACCATTTACCGTATACCTGACATGTTTAGAGATGCATTTTCCACTTTCAGCATTAGCCACACTGGTGGAGTTAGCCATAATTTGAATTTTACTAGTAGTGTGGTGTCTTTTGGAAATGTAATTAAGAACGAAATTTGTCATAACTCTGTGCCAAATAAGAAATTATTCTTTTTTAAATGAACCAGGAATGTTTGTTCTTGACAGAGGGCAGGTTGATAAAAGCATTAAGTGTGTGTTGAGCTGTCACCTGAGACACATTTCCTTGACCTTTACAAATAGAATGATGATTTTTTTTCTCAGCATCTGTCTTGTAACATTGTAGGGGTATAGACATTAACATTTGAAGAATAATTCATAGATATTTTTAAATTTTATTTTCTTCTAGATATAGTAACTTTTGGTAAGAAATAATTTATCTGCTCAATGTGTTTTAAAAGTTTGTGTAGATAAAGTTTTGTTATTCACAAATAATAATTTTATAGAGTAACTTAGCAATATATTTTTCAATGAAGTTTTTTACATAAATATTTCTACAATAAAAGTTAAGAATGGATATCAGAAATTTTTCTTCCATTAGTTCATGTTTAGCTTTAACTGACATTAGATGGAGCAGTTGGACAAAATAATTCTGGTTTGTACGGCTGTTTCAGAAATATAGTGGTGATGTGGGGGCGGGGGGAACCTCACATATAATGCTATACCTCTTCTCTGGTGAGCCTGAGGATCCATCCAAAGTTCTTCTCTGTTCCAGGAAAGCAGAGTACTTCCTGATGTTGAGGGTCCTGAAGTCATCCATGGTAGGCGACCTGGGCAATCTTTGGAATGAGTTTGGGATTCTCGTGAGCATTTGATAATGGGTTTCTTGGTGGTTAGTGTGAATATCTGCTATAGAAATATTTCCTCTTTTATTTTTCAATAGACCCATCTGTAAATGTGAGATAACTCATTTCTCTTTACTGGAAAACAGTGTAGAATGCTGTGTTTGATAACCAATTTTGTAGGTAAATACTTCCAAGGCCTTCTATGCTGATTTGATCAATCATATATCTCTGCTGACTCTTACATTGAGAACAAGTATGTAAAACCACATTAGAAATTGTATAAAACATATAGGTTTTTGGTCAACCCTAGAATCCTAGAGAATGTCATTTAGCATATCCTTCCTTCTTTCCTTCCTCCCTTCCTTCCAAGAAAGAAGTCTTTCTGATTTTTCTAAAAAAAAAAAATTAATTCTTCCAGTGTTCCAATATTTATTCTCTCTTTGACCTCCTTTAAAAGATCACTTTGAGCCTACAAAGAAATTTATACTGACTTTAAAAAAAATATATATGAAAGTTGTGTTTTGCAACAGAATTATTTCTAGGCATGAAGAACATTTTGTTATTTTTAATTAAACAGTTTCTTTCTTTACTTAATGCTTAAAAAGGATATTAATTTAACTGTTCTTTAAGTTATTTGCCTGTGACTTATTACTCCTTCTGGACAAGATTCTGCATTTTTTAAACATTTAATAAAAACAGAAGACAAAAAGTATTTAGAGCCATTCCTTACCAATATCCAGTGAATTTTTAATTCATGACTTTATTAATACTGTATTCAATGCCACTCCACCACCAAACAAATGATGCAAGTGGGGTTAAGAGTAAAAATGTAAACATGCTGGTTAAGTGTTTGCAATAAATCATATGTCAGTCCTTTTCAACTAGAGTGCTTTTTTTCCTAAATAAACAATATAATTTGTATAGTTTTCCTTCAAGTTTAATATTAACTTGCCTCATATGTTCTGTGTTACTTTGCTGATCTACACACTGGCTTTAGCACTCTGGAGGGTGTACAGAACTTGTTAGTGGAAAATCATATTAAGTCCCAAATTCATAAGCTATAAAATAAAAGACAGTTGTCTCTTGTGGAATTTTGGCTGCCTGGTATTCTGGACTTTCTTATTGGCAACCTTAAAAATACTGGTGTAAATCAGTACCAAATGGATATCAAAATTCCATGTCCCAGTAGTAATCATTGAATTGGCTTCCAAAACAGATTCCTGGGCAAAAAAAAAAAAAAGAGGGGGTGGGGGAGGTGGGATGGGGAATGCTGTATCTTTAAGGTTTGGACCACTTAACTATTCTCTGAAAATATTAAAATGTGCTATAAACTACTAGCTGCCTACATGTATACATACTTAGTCTAGAATAAGGGTCCAGTTGAGACAGAAGTTGAGTTTCTCAGCATGTTTACCAGCAGTTTCAGTGACTTCTTTGCTGTGTTTTCTAGAATTTAACATGATGAAAGTTAATTACTAATTTTAAATTTATTTACATCCAAACATATCTTTTGTTTCATTTGTTTTGTTTTGCCACTTTACACATTTTAAAACTTAAAAAAAATTAAAAGCAACACATAACTAAAAGGATCTAAACAGTATGTGGAGTGAATTGGAGAGTAGATTTGTACAGGATTATTACGGATAAGCTCCTTGGGTTTACACTCACAGCATGCTTTAGTTGGGCTTAAAAGTATAGAGCCATCTGTTTGGCTGTAGCTGAGGAGAGGTAATATGGAAAATCATTTTGTTTAAGGGGAACACCTCCATCACTGAAGTTGCAGAAACCTTGCTTATGACCAAAACCAGCATTCCCGTGTGAGTCACTGGATGAAGGTAGCTTTTCCCCATTTTAGAGATGGAGGGAGAGAATCAGGGAAGAGAAAACAGAGGATTAAATCTGAAAAGGAATAGTTTAGGGTACTGATAGAGAGCAAGAAGAGAAAAATAATGTTTTAAATGTAAAGATTTTGCTGAGTCATTTCCCTATTATAGGTCCATCCTGTCCAGGAATCTTTTTTCTTTCTTTCTCTTTTAGGAATATTTTTCCCTCCTCCTTCCTTCCTGTTTCTTTCAAGTCTCTATCTCCATTGCCCCATTGCCTGGAAATTTAGGTTTATCAAATTGTGGGCCTAAAGCTAGGCAACATGCACTAAAGTAAACTTGTCTATGAAACTTGAATTTCTTTTTGGCGAATTATAAGATAAAAAATTTGGAATGATTACCCTGCCTTACTTCCCACTCTGCATAACTGGCATTGAAAGTGCCACAATATTAAGTAGGTGAATTTACACAGATACCAAGAAATGAAAGTTCAGAAGGCAGTTGAAACAGAATATGGAATTTTAGTACCTGGTCCTTTTTCTGGTAGGTCATCTTTTTTCTTTTCTTTTTTAAATATGTTTTTTAAAATTAATTTTAGAGAGAAAGGAAGGGAGAAGCAGAGAGAAAGAGAAAAACAGCAATGTAAGAACATAACATCAATCTTGGCTGCCTCCTCCATGACCACTACCTGGAATCGAGCCTGCAACTTGGGCATATATCTGACCAGGAATCGAACTGATGACCTTTCTGGTCATGGGAAGACTCTCAACCACTGAGCTACTTGGCCAGGCTGGTGGCTCCTTCTTAAAAATGAGTGCTTGCTTGATAGTCGTGATTTTATATTAAAATATTACATTTTATAGTAACTTTTAAACCACAGTATTTAACACAGAGACATATGTAGATGATAATTTGTTCTCAAATATTGTCAATTTTATTTGAATTCTGGTGTCATAAATTATTTTGATTCCATATAGTACAAAGGAATTCATTGGAAACAAAATTGCCCAGCCAGTATAGCTCAGTAGTTGAGCATCAACCCATGAACCAAGAGATCATGGTTCAATTCCCATCCGGGCACATGCCTGGGTTGCAGGCTCAATTCCAAAGAGGAAGCAAGCAGGAGACAGTCAATCAATGATTCTCTTTCATCATTGATGTTTCTCTCTCTCTCTCCCTCTCTTCTTTCTTCCTCTCTCTCAAATTAATAAAAACATTTTTTTAAAAAATTATGGAAATCTTACAAAGATCCAGCAAAAAGTGGCTGGAGTATCAAATTATACCTTTCTCTTATAAACTCGGCACTTGGTTATTTGATGACAATCTAGCACTTCCTACTGTTTGGGTCTACATAATTTTCTTCATTTAACTCAATATATTTGCTAAACCAAAACTGTGAAGTGAGTAACAGAGCCAGAAAGCATGCCAAATAAATAGCAGATGCACAAGTGCATCTTTTGAATGAGAAAGCATCATTTTGGTTACAAAACTAAATACATGGAGTTCGTTGTTAGATAGTAAACCCTCAGGGCAAAATCCTGGTCTCAGCTTGCTTTATGAAATACAGATGTTCCTTAGAATGAATAAGCACATATGTGAATGGGCACAGAGGGTGCTATAAAGTGAGAGTGTGATACACAGGCCTTGAATCCATTAAGTGTGAATTCTAACATAGTTCTGTGATTTTAGCCAATCACAGGGCAGAGGGAAAAGAGAAAGTACAAAGATCCTATCAAAATACTATAGAATATATTAGACAAAATAAATGACTAGAAATTCTTTTTGTAATCTGGTTTGTCTTTTCTATTTTTTCCTTACAATATACATACATTTCTTGTGAGTTTTAGACACAATAGAAACAAGTTATGGGTGACATTCAAAAGCACATTGTTTGAGAAAGCCACACTCTATGACCAAGCACACTGGTTTAATTTAATTTCAGATTCTGTAATAAATGTTGACTGCTCCATAGCAGAATGAACTTCTCTCAATAAAAGAAGAGCATGTAGTTTAGCAGATATGTCTAGAATATTTACATCAAAATGTATTAAAATTAAAAAAATATGAGGAATTTACAAAGAATATTCAGTATGTGCATATACTTAGTATGTGTTAAAATGATAATTCTAAGCAAGTTCAGACTATTTAATAAATGCATACTGGGAGATTGGGTGAGGAGGTAAATATGAAGTTATTTCGCCTCATATTACAAACAAAAATGTATTCTACTTGGGTTAATGAGTAAAACTTAAAGCAAAACCATAAGAACTAGAAGCATAGAATAAATATATAAAACACCTTTTTAAAATATAAAAGCAAAGGTAGAAGGATAAAGTTGAACTTGTGACAATAATAAGTACTGTAACAAGTTACAAGAAATGATAATTAGGAAATGCTTCATACAGCTAATCAACACATATCTACTTAGTACTTATTGTGGACAAGGCATGGATCTAGCTCTGGAAATGTAAGTGAATAGAGTAGATAAATCCAGTGTATTTACAGAGCTTACATTTTATTGTGGGAGATAACAATAAAAATATGCTCTCAAATAATGATAAGTGTTGTGATAGGAAGAAAACTAAAGTATAAAGAAAAACAAAAAAGAGATTGATAAGGGGTGGGGCAATATAGCAGTCCTATTTTGATGGCATGCTTAGAGGGTGTCTCTTACAGGATGCTATTTGAACTGAACAAAGGGAGTGAGCTGTGCAAAGATTTGAGGGCGAAGCATTTAAGGTAGGCGTGTGAGCATGTACAGGAGATACATGGAGTGTCTGGGAAACTGTAAAGCCATTGTGGCCTACAACTAGTGTGAGAAGAAGAATAGTAGAAAATAAGATCATCGAGGAGACTAGGGTTCAGATTATGTAGGGCCATGTAGGCTATGGTGAAACATTTAGTTTTTGTTCCAAGTGTTATGTGATGCCATTGGTAGATTTTTCTTGGAGATAAGATATTATCTGATTTATAGTCTTAAAGAGTAACTGGGTACTTTGAAGAAAACAGATGAAGAGGAGAAGGTTAGAGTAGTAATAGTAGCCCAGTTAATTGGCTATTGCAGTAATTTCTGATGGTGATGATTGTAGCTCAGCTGGAGTGTTACAGGTGGAGGTGAACATTGAAGATATACATACTGGAGGTAGTGTTGCTTGTTCTTGATAATGAGCTAGATGTGAGGTATGGAGGAAGTTATACATAAGTCTGTGGCTTAAGAGAATTTGGGGGTTTGAGAGAAATTTTGGAGTTACAAAATTATAGAAAGTACGTGTATTTCTGGAAGCTATTTGAACTTGACCATACCAGCATAACCTAATTTTATTTTAATCTTTCTACACTCACCTCAAAACTGCATGCTCTGTAACCTCCCTTAGTTTTCACACTTATTTTTAGGCCTGCCTGCTAGGATAGATGTTTTCTTGAGTAGGTGAGTACTTGTTAGTCATTCTTTATTCTCTGGCTGAAAGAAAATTAGAAATTCCTTTTTTTCCCCTGTGTTACTGCCAATAGTTGGAGCTTTTGTTTGCCTACTCATATTCTAGAATGTGTAGTAGGAATAACATTTTGTTAAAGATTTTGTCCATGAGATTTTCCTTTTACTGTTCTAGATGCTCAGAATGTTTTGTAAGGTGATGGGAATATTCAATAATTCACTGATGATGCCCACTTTCCCCAGCTAGAACCTAAACCACTTTCTCTACTTGGCTTTTGGGACACCACACTACTCTTTTTTTTTTTTTATCCTAACTGAAGAGTTGTTTTCCTGAGAATTATTTGCTGGATATTCTTTCTTTTTTTGACCTCTTGGTCAGTTTTCCCCCAGGGGTTAGTCCTGGGATCTTTTCTCTATTTACACTTACTCCTCAGTGATCTCCTCCAATCCATAGATATAACTATTTTTATAACTGGCAATTTGTACTTAATTACTTGAACCTTTTTCACTCATTCCTGCACTCTCCCTACTATGTAGCTACTATAGATTTGTTCTCTGTATCTGAGATTGCTTCTGCTTTGTTTGTTCAGTTATGTAGGTTTTCTAGTTAAATCATATAAATATCAAGATATATTTTAAAAATCTATTGAGATAAAGAAAAAAATATATCCTTTGGGCTTCCTGATTTAAAGAAAAAGCTATACTTTTCAACAATGGTATTTTAAACCAGAAGACTAGAGTAGCATACTTAAGATACTCAAAGATAATGTAAGCCAGATTTTAAATCTAGCTAAACTTACCTTTTAGTATCCTATCTAATAAAAGAGTAAGATGCAAATTGACCTTACCTCTGCTACACCCACCAGCCACATCCACCAGCCAATCAGAGTGAGTATGCAAATTAAACCAACCAAGATGGCTACCACCATAGAGAGAGCAGGAGGGAGGCTTGGGTCGCCCCTGGTGATGGAGGAAGCCAAGCTTTCTGCACATCCTGGCCAACCCAAGCCTCAGCTTAAGGCAACAAAGTTCCAATGGCTGTGCCAGCAGAAGGCTTGGCTCCGCTCCAGGCTACAAAGTTTCCATTGTAGAAGATAAATAAATCCCAGATACTGGGTAGCTGTGGGGGAGGAGAGGAAGGAGGCATGGCCAGTCTGCAAACTACCACAAGCCCCTCTCCCAAGCCACCCCACATCCCAAGGCAATACCCACCCTGATCCAGGACACCCTTCAGGGCAGACCAGCTGGCCCTCACCTGTGCACCAGGGCTCTATCCTAACTAATGAAAGAGTAATATGCAGATTGACCATCATTCCAACACACAAGATGACTTCCCCCATCTGGTCAAAAGATCCTGCCTCCATGTGGACACAAGATGGCCACCATAAGATGGCCAGCAAGGGAGGGCCATTGGCAGGGACCAGGCCTGCAAGGGAGGGCAGTTGTGGGTGATCAGGCCAGCAGGGGAAGGCAGTTGGGAGGAACTAGGCCTACAAGGGAGGGCAGTTTGGGGTGATCAAGCCTGCAGGGGAGGGTAGTTAGGAGTGACCAGGCTGGCAGAGGAGGGCAGTTGGGGGGAACCCAGGCATGCAGGGGAGGGCAGTTTGGGGTGACCAGGCCCACAGGGGAGGGCAGTTAGAGGCAAACAGGATGGCAGGGGAGCAGTTAGGCATCAATCAGGCTAGCAGGGGAGTGGTTAGGAGGTGACTAGGCTGGCAGGCAGAAGTAGTTAGGGGCAATCAGGTAGGCAAGCAGAGAAGCAGTTGGAAGCCAGCAGTCCTAGATTGTGAGAGGGATGTCTGACTGCAGTCGGACTTCCCTTAAGGGGTTCCAGATTGGGGAGGGAGCAGGTTGGGCTGAAGGACAACACTCCTTACCCCACCCTCCGCATGCACAAATTTAGGGCACTGGGCTTCTAGTATATATTATAAGTGAAGCTACAAGCATTCATGATTTCAAAGAATATTCTTAAAGAATCACTAGGGAATGAATTCAGACAACTGAGAAATACTGGGGAAGGTTCACTATAAGGACAGTGAATATACTTAACTGTAGATAACATTAACTGATGGTAAATGTTAAGGTGAATAGAATAGTATATACTTAATATGTGCTCTAACAATGTCAATAAATTTCAACAACAAAAGTGGGTGAATAAAATAAGCATATATGGAAATAAAATGTTTGCTGCTTGCCTTATAAATACTAACTGGGAGTGGAAAAGTATTAAAATTAGAAAGAAGGAATTAGGAAAAGAGTAAAAATAAAACAAAAATTAACAATTTAGAAAATAAAACAAGAAATAATCCACAGAATTTATGAATAAATAAATCTGGTCCTTCAAAAAATCAATTAAATTAAATCAGTTAAATGTGAGAAAATGCAAAATAAAAAAATAGCAAAGAGGGCACAATGACAGCTGTCAAAAGAAAGGAAGTTTAATCAAGACATTTTTCTATACAACTCTATGCAAATTCATTTGAAACTCTAAAAAAATACTAGATAACTTCCTGGGAAAATATAATTTACTAAAATTGATCTCAGTAAACATATAGAGTCTAAACAAAATGAATTTTTAAAATTAAATAAAAATGTAAAAACTCTCCCACAGACAGTTCTGCAGTGAAATTTTATAAAACTTTTAAAGATTATCTTATCCAAATAATATTTAACTACTTCAAAGCATGGAAAAGTAAGAAAAATAATGAATTGAATTTCAAATTAATATCAAAACCTAAAAATATTATATAAAACAAAAACTATAGCCTATTTCTACTTATAAATAGGTATTCAAAACTCTTAAATAAAACATTAGCAAAAATAGTTAATAGTGCATGAAAGAATAATACAGTACATCATAGCATGGGAAATTTATTTCAGAAATACAAAGATAATTAAGTATTAAGGGATACATCAAAATAATTAATCTTATTAATAGAGCTATGGAAAACAAATATGAACATTTTCTTGAATGGGAAAAGGTCACTGAACAATATAAACCACTTATGTAAAAAACACTCAGTTTTCATTAGTGTATATGTCCTAAAAATAACAAAATGACTGACAGCTCACTGAAAATCCAGTATCCTCATCAATGAGGATATTCTAGATCCTTTGGTATAAGAACCAGGAATAAGAAAATGTCTAATATCCCCATCAAAATCTAATACAATTAAATGAGAAAAATATATCCTTTGGGCTTCAATTAGAAACATAAGAATTTGAAAATACAAGGTAAAACTATTTGTATATATAGACTATATTAACATATTTCTGGGAAACCCAAAATAATTGATGAAAAAATATTATAAACAATTAAAGAATTCAATAAAGTTGCAAGATATAACATAAACATCAAATCAATGCCCTTCACATACGTGAACAATAACCAGTTAGAGGATGAATGGAAGAGAAGACTCTATTATATATGATAGAAATAAAACAAAGTAAAATTCTGAAAAAAAAGTTTAACATCCATATGAAGAAATTTATAAAATTTTCTGAAGGCACAGAGGAAACTGAAATAGATTTTTTAAATAGACAATACTACACTCAATGCTAGAATGATGTACACTGTTCCTACTTAAATTTACAAATTTAACCTGATTAAATAAATACAAATATCACATTTGCTTTCTGGAGTTAAATAACTTTATTATACAGTTTATTTAGAAGAATTAACAAAAAAGAATAGCTAGAAGACACTGAAACATATGAGCTCTGTGTATATATGTGTGTGTGTTCAAGTATGCACATGTACATTAATCCTACCAGATATAAAAATATATCATGAAGTTCTCTATACTTAGAATAAGGTGGTTTTGGCACACAACAAGAGACTAGTGGAATAGAATAGAAAATCCAGAACTGAGTCCAAGTGCTTACAAAGGCATCCTGTAATGATAGAGCAGCTTGTGTACCAACTCTCTTGCTGAGAATAAGTAAAAATCTGATGAAGAATAAGGACAGAAAGAAACAGTTTTGTGTATGTATGTGTGAGAGACATCAAAGGACTACCAAGACTTGAGAAACCATGACTCTTGAGAGAACAGAGAAATACGAGTATACCTAATACCTGAACCCTCTTGAGGGCTATGCAGAAAATGTCCACTCCAAGGTTGAGAAGCTAAAAAGAGATACTGGAAATAGTATGTAAATTATATCTCAATAATTGTTAAAGTACAATTATTGAAATAAAGAACTCAATAAATATGTTTAACGTCAGAGACACGAATGAAGAGACAATCAGTAATTAGAAGGTAAATTTTAAAAAATATATAAGAACTACAACAGAGAGATGTTTGGAAAATACTGAGAAGAGAATAAGAGATGTGTGGAACTTGATTTAAAAGATTCAATATGTATAATGAATCCCAAAAAGGAGAATAGAGAAAATAAATCAGAGGAATATTTTGAAAGATGGTGGCTGAGAATCTTACAAAACTGACATTAAATCACAATTCAAAATGTGCTACAAACCCCAAATATAAATTTAAAAACACACACAATTAAACACATCACAATAAAGCTGCTATAAAACAAAATGAAATTTAAGATAGTCAAAGAGAAATAACACATTACCTTCAAACTGATGCACATGAAAATACAATAAAGGCAGCACATCAAATTAGAAAAGAAAGAATTTTTAATAAGTGGAACTAGGATTAGTGGACAGCCATAATGGGAAAAAAGATTATATTGAAAATACTAGATACCAGGATAAGTCATACAAATAAATATAATTAAATAACTATAAGAAAATCTGAATATATACTTTTATAAACTAGAAATGGATAATTTGTCTACAAGAGTCAAAATCAAGGAGCAATAAAGGAAATGAAAAGTTTGACTAAAAAACATTTTGCATGGCAAAAAGTCTCTAAGCCAGTCACAGTGTTCAGGAAAATGGTTCTCTGGCTCCATGTTCAACTTTATGTATGAGAAGTAGACCATGTGATTGGTAAGCACCTGATAGAATAAGGCCAGTTCCTGGAATGAACAGATGTCTATCACTATAACAACATGAATAAAGTGCTGTTGTTCACACTGCATGTTTACTTATAAAATCAATTTGTAAATATATCATATTGGCTAAACCATGAGTTTACCAGTTTAAGTGCTATTTCACAGATTAGAGTGTACTTGTATGCTAAAGAGAAGGTTAAAATATTATAACCTTAGTAAGTGAATCTTGATTTGGTCTTTAATCTTGAATTTTTGTATTTCAGTTTTATGTATCTTATTTTCTTTCCTGTCATTTTTAATCTATCCTTCATTGTTCTCTTCTGCTAATGTAAAGCAAATAATTTGCTGAATGTTTAAAGTAGTTTTCAACAATAAAACCAAACTGATTGGACTTTAATTATTTTATAAAGTTTTATTTTAACTATTTTAATTTATTTAAAAGTATAATTTCTAATTCTTATCTAAAAACTCTGGGAAATCCTATACAACATGCTAATTACTGAAAGCATATATGCTTAAGTGTTTGATATGGACAAATTGAAACTAATGAAAATAAAAGACTTCAGATTATTGTCAAATTATGTCATATAAAAGGGAAATATATTAACCTTTGTGAACTAAAATAAATAACAGCTAAATTTTATTGAGTGTTTATTATGTGCCAAATATTATGTTAAATGTTTTATGTGTACTTTATTTTGTTTAATCTTCAAAATGACCCTTTAGAGTAGATATGGTCCCTTTTTACCAATAAGGAAACCATGGCTTAA
Source organism: Lasiurus cinereus (assembly GCA_011751065.1). Classification (NCBI taxonomy): domain Eukaryota; kingdom Metazoa; phylum Chordata; class Mammalia; order Chiroptera; family Vespertilionidae; genus Lasiurus; species Lasiurus cinereus. The sequence goes on along the minus strand of JAAGEH010000293.1, from coordinate 32,492,817 downwards.
AGAACTAATAATTGGTGAACCCAAGAATCCAACTCAGTGGTATTAATCTCTTCTCTTAAACTCCTTCCTTACATTTGCCTCACACTTGAAAGTTCCTTAAGAATATCTGTTGCTTTTTAAATCATAAACTTCTATTGGCTCCATTTAAAAAATTCTTTAATATGTGCAGATCATGTTCAACAAATGGCAAATAAGCCATGTGGCAACTGAATGAATAGTTTCCTTGTGTAGAGATCTGTAATCACAGGCAATTCATATTTTAGAATTAGTCTACACACATATAGCAAGTATAATTTTTTCTGATTCTCACCTTTTGTTTGTAATATTTTGTTCCTTTTAAAACTTGGAGACAAACCAGGCAAAATATTAAACTTTCATTGAACTGTGTTGCTGGAAATACTTTTAAATTAAAAATATGTAGTACTGAGGACAAATACCATTATTGCATAAGAAGACTTTACTTTAAAAACCTGGCTTTCTCTAAGTTCCCATTGCTACTTCTAACTTAGCTGATTTGTCTTCTGAAGGAGAGTGCTCTCCCCATGCAAACTGTTCAAGTGCTTCGGAAAATGTTATAGGAGGTTTGCTTTCATCAGCATCTTCTACCAATGAATTTTCTTTGCTTTCGCATTACAAAGAATGCCAGTAGGGTGCGTGCAATCATGTAATTGCACAACATTACTTGGGGCGACGGGAGGTAGAGGGGGTGGGGGGGGTGGAGACCACAGAACCTGAGAACTGCCAAGGTTTTTTAAATACACATTTTGATTTTGAGCAAAAGAGCCCCTTGTTTCTGTGATGAATGTGATGTGGCATTTTCTGATTGGCAGGTGACCCATAAAGCACCCCGGGAATGATCGTGTCACAGTCCCACTTCATCATTAAGTGTAGTTTTGTTTGTGACCTCAGTTGCATTTGTTGGAAGCTGAGTACTTGATTTCTCAATCATGTCTGCATTTTTACTTGCCCAATGTAAAAATGAATAAGAGGAGGTATGTCTCCAGAGCAATAAAAATTTGAGATATTTGTTTGGTAAGGATAGCAGTAGAATGTTTATTCCATTATGTAGCTGCCATAATTTTCCCAGGGAAAAACCTGAGTCTTTGTATCGTCTGGGGATTTTAGCTATAACCAAGAATTTGTCCTTTCAGCTAAATGCTGCTCATCTGATACTTCTTCCTGAACTGAATTACTTCAATTAATAAATGGGCTGGTATAAATGTCTACCTTCTTGACCTAGCTTTCTCTATACACAGATGTTTTATCCTAGCACAATCTCACATCTTCCCTCCAGATTCATATATGAAAGTTGAAATATATGAAATTGTATATGGCAATGCTCTGTATACTAAAAACTATCTTCGAAGTGTAACAAGACAACCCTGGATGCAGGGAAGAGTCCCATTTATGTAGCTCCATGCCTCTTTCTTTTCTTTTTTTTAATTGTTTAAAGTATTACAAATAGTAGTACATATAATCTCCTTTTTTCCCCCCATTGACAGCCTCTCTTACCCCCAGTACATGCCCTCGCCTGCCCTCCCCAGTGTCTTGTGTCCATTGGTTATGCTTTTTACATGTATACAAGTCCTTTGGTTGATCTCCTACAGCACCCCCCACCCCTCAATCTCCTCTGCCTTCCTGTTGTATTTTGACAGTCTGTTCAACACTCCTTTGCCTCTGTATCTATTTTTACCTCCAATTCTTTTCTTTAAAAAAATCTTGCCTCTGCAGACTAGAAATAAACCTATAAGAATAAAAAATGTTTGAGTCCCAATCTCATTGTCCCACAGTTCTGAGTCCCAGTTTCAATGTCAAACAGTTCCTTATGTGTACATGTCATCAATGGTAACTGGATGGTGGACAAATGGTGGCAATGCAGGTCTGACATGCCCCTTTCCTCGAAAAGAAAAGAGAGGCTTAGTGGCTCCAATTTGCTCATGAGCCCACAGCGTCTGGCAAGCAGCGGGTTCCCAGTGTACCCATGGTGATGACCATGCATTAGGAGCATGTTGGGATGGTTCAGTGTGCCAGTCTGCGAGCAGAGACAATTGGGCTCCCCTGCAGACAAATGCCTGCAGCACCACTGGGCTTGTAGAGTTAATGATGATCATGTCTAATGCTGGACATGTTTACCTGAAATCATATATTAACTAATCACAATAGCAGTGTTTATTGGTTAGCCCATGGGGCTGAAATCATATATTAACTAATCACAATAGCAGTGTTTATTGGTAAGCCCATGGGGCTGACAGGGATTCATAGTATCAGTGTGACTTTGGGAGAAGGCAGAGAACAGTCCTGGCATGGACTGAGGTAGTGCCCTACATATGAAAATGAAAAGGTCTTTGCTCCCCTCCTCTTCATTTTTGCTTTTCAAGCTTATTTCTGTAAACCTGAAACCAAGAGTGCACCAAAGGATGTAAAGAATCTATAAAAGCTTGAGCCAAAAATCTTTATACACACCCTGTGTCCACCTTCACAAGCAGCTCTGCTGATGAATTGCTTCCTCACCTCTACTTTACCACCTCTACATCTGCTGGCCTCCTTAAACCTCTTTCCTAAGAATTAGCAGATTGTTTTGAACTGAAAGAAAGGAACACCAATGATAAACAGCAGAACATTCTACACCCTAGAACACTAGTGTGCCTGGAGGAAAGTTGGTGATACCTGGTTAAGCTTTACGTTGCCTGGGCTGGAGGAAGAAAAGAGTCCAAGAGAAAAATGTGTCCACCTCTAAACCCTGAAAAGTATCCTGTTATACACTTGACAAGCCAATTTAATCACTTAAGTTCATTTATCTCATTAACTCCTTGAGAGTACCGCTTCTCTAAAATGATGTCATTTTTCCTTAATTGAGACAGAAATAAATGCATCAGGAGTCAGAAGGTTGGTCCTCCTGGTGTGCTAGTACCTAATAGGACACAGGAAAGGCTCCCTCTGAGTCAATTTAAAATTTTTAAATGACTTTGTTCACATTTTTCTTTGTTTCTGATCTCCCAGCTTTTTCCATTTCAAAAACAGACATACCTCATTAAGAGATAAAGCAAAGGACGTACATACTTACTAAAGGTCTGGTGCACAAAATTTGTGCATGGGTAGGGGGAGGGGAGTCCCTTAGCCTGGCCTGCACTATCTTGCAATCTGAGACCGCTGGCTCCCCTGCCTACCTGCTTGATCACCCCTAACCACCCCTTGCCTGCCTGCCTGATAGCCCCTAACAGCCTCTATCTTGGCCCCTACCACCATGGATTTGTGCAGAAGGATGTACAGAAGGTCATTCGGCTGTCCGGTCTAATTAGCATATTATGCTTTTATTATTATAGATATGTGTAGCTCATGGACATGGGCAGTAGGGTAAAGGGGGAGAAATGGGAGATACCTGTAATACCACCAATAAAAAGTGTATTTAAAAAAACAAAACCTTCCTTTTTCCAGGGGAGAGGGAGGGCAAAAAAATGCTATGGGAGTAAATAAATAAAGTTGTCAGAAACAACTAGAAATTCTAGAGAAGGAACCTAATTTGTGATGCCAATTTTTTTTTTTAGGAAGTTTCAAAATATATGTTTTCCTACAGTTTCCCTATTTTATAAAATTGCTTCTTCTATTTGGTGGACTTTCAAAAGAAGGAGTCTACACATCTCCCCACCACCCAGTCCCTTCACTCCAGCCAGGGAGATCCAGATGGGGTTGAGATTTAGAAGTTGACTGTCCTTGTCCCTTCCTCTAAACTTGTGGCCTTAGGCAAGTCACTCAACTTCTAAACCTGGTTCCTCAACTTACAATTAGGGGTTGGAAAGTGGTTATCTCCAAGATATCTTCCAATGCTAGCATTCTATAAACTTACTATTTTTAGATGTCTTAATTAGCTGCTCCAAATCAGTTAGTACAGGAATCATTTATATTTGCCTTTGAAATGTGTTTTTGTTCTTGTAATGGAATCTGTTTGAAATGTTGCCCAGCCTATCCAATTAAAAGGCCACTCTTCTGGCTCTTTCTCTCTAAATACTCCCCAACCTCAAAAAAAAAGGTGCATATTACCCAGGAGAGCAGCAGAGTTTGAGGATGAGATAATTAACTGTTAGAGTTCAATGACTTTTGATAGACTTTATCACATGGGAAGGATATATACGAATAAGCAACATTTTAATATCAACAATTCATTTTTTTATAATTGACTAGAGGCCTGGTGCATGAAATTCTGCATAGGGGGTGTGTGTATCCCTAAGCCCAGCCTGCACCCTCTCCAATCTGGGACCCCTTGAGAAATGTTGGACTGCCCATGGGATCTGGCCTAAATAGAAAGTTGGACATCCCTCTCACAATCCAGGATTGCTGTCTCCCAGCTGCTTCTCTGCCTGCCTGTCTGATTGCCCCTAACCGCTTCTGTGTGCCAATCTGATCACCCATACATTCCCCTGCCAGCCTGATCAATACCTAACTCTCCCCTGCCAGCCTGATTGCCCCTAACTGCCCTCCTGTGCTGATCTGGTCACCCCTAACTGTCCTCCCCTATAGGCCTGGTTGCCCCCAACTGCCCTCCCCTGCTGGCCTGGTCACCCCAACTGCCTTCCCCTGTTGGCCCAGTCACCCCTAACTTCCCTCCCTTGCCAGTCTGGTTGCCCCTAACTGCCCTCCCCTGCCAGGCTGGTCATCCCCAACTGTCCTCTGCAGGCCTGGTCCACCCCAATTGCCCTTCCCTCCAGGCCCGGTCCCCCCAACTGCCCTCCCCTGCAGGCCTGGTCACCCCTAACTTCCCTCTTCTGCTGGCCTGGTCACCCCTATCTGCCCTCCCCTCCAGGCCTGGTTCCCCCCAACTGGCCTCCTCTGCATGCCTGATCACCCACAACTGCCCTCCCTTGCCGGCCATCTTGTGGTGGCCATCTTGTGTCCACATGGGGGTGGCCATCTTATGTGTTAGAGTGACAGTCAATTTGCATATTATTCTTTTATTAGATAGGATTACTTTTATCTACTCTGTTTAAATTTTTCAGTACAATATGCTTAGTGTAAGAAGACCCAATTGAAACAAAAAAGCTGTCTTATATTTATGAACCCCTAAAATGGGCCTAAGGATGCATTGGAAACTCTCACACTCCCTGAGACAACATTAGAGAAGTTGACTGACCTGCTTAAGTTCCAGGCACATTAAGTGGAGAGCCTACAGCAGTGATTTTCTTGTTCTCAGCCTTGGGGCCAGGGACACTTATGCTCTGTGATTTGTACCCATTTTCGTAATTGGCCTCTTGTCTGGCTTTCCTGGGGTCATATCTCATCTTGTACCTGGCTCCAATGACAATATCAAGGTCTGTTCCTTGGGTGCTCTCTGGGATTCTAGCTGGTTGTTGAGTCTATCTCTGTCTACCACACTTTTCTAACTTCCTGAAAAATGATGTCATTGCCTGGCAGTTTGGGTAACTAACTGCCTTGGCCTTGCCTCTCAAACTCTTCAGCTACTGTAATCCTCCCTCTGAGGCCCTCATCCACATCTGTCTGGTCCTTGAGATCTATACTTCACTGTTAAAAAAGCAAAACTAACAATCCGTTTTGCCCCACAATCCTGCATATTTCTGGCACTGCTCTAGGACTGGGAGTACAATAACAAATAAGGGATTGGTCCTGTCTGGGATTGCTAACAGTCCAGGGCCAGGATTCCTGGTAGTGACTTCAGGTCATCAGAGGCTCCAGAACCACCACAGATACTCTGGGCATTTACAACTGTGGGATTCAGTTCTGGGGCTTGAAGGGTTTTATTTGCTTGCTGTTTTTTTTTTGCCTGTCTAGCATCTTTCTTGAAAACATAGCACTGATATAACATGGTTCCGTGATCATAATTGAGATTGGAGCTTTTTCTGACTTCTTTGGAGAAGATGTAACTGGTAAATGAGAACATTGTCATTTTCATTTCTTTTTCATCTGTCACCATTTAAAGAGAGTACTTATAACAGTAGACTCGTGTTACACAATTAACATGTTGTAAGTCATTTAATATGCTGTCCCCAGATGGGACATGCAAAATAGGATGCTTGCCCACAAGTTCTCTGCCAAAGCTTAGCAAACAAGTGGGTAGGAGGGAGAGGAAGAGTTTGCCAATTCTCTGGATGTATTTTAGTTCATCTGCTTTCAAAGTATTTCTGCATCTCATTTTTTTTTAATTATCCCAGGAAGAGATTGAAAAATAAGTTATTAAATTACCACTTTACACATGCAGAAGGTGGGGATATTGAGTCAGAGTGGCTCCCAGAAAGGCCACTGTGATGCTGAGCCCAGGGACTAGAACTCTGGCGTGGGTGGGAGAAGTGCCTGTGGGTGTGTGATATTGTGATATATAATATATAATAAGAATTATGTATTTGGTTTCTGTCCAAATTCCTGGCACAGAACTCTGAAAATTCTTGCAATGTCTTATGTGATGAGAGCAATAGAGATGTCTTTTGTTTTGTTAACAAGGGGGCTTTTGGACCACACCTAAGGATGGGAGCCAACCGTGTAATTAGAGGGTTGGAACTTTCAGTCTCATTGCTGATTTCTGGGGAAGAAAACGGGGCTGGAGATCAAATCGGTTGTCTATGGACCCATGGTTTAATCAATCATTCCTATGTAATGAGGCCTCCATAAAGCTCCCAAAGGACAGGATTTGTAGAGCTTCTTAGGTGTGAATGCACGGAGGTGCTAAGAAAGTGGCTACCTGGCAAGGGCATGGAAGCCCTGCACCCATGCCCACATATCCTGCCCCACGCATGTCTTCCGTCAAGCTGTTCCTGGGATTATTCTTCTAAAATAAACCAGTAATATCAAAAGTAATATATTTCTCTGAGCTGCTCAAGCAAATTCACTGAACCCTAGGAGGGGTTTGTGGAGCCTCCAATCTATAGCCTATCAGTGACAGTTCCTGGTGACCACCTAGACTTGGGATTGGCATTGGAGGTTGGGGCTGGGTGAGGCTGAGTATTGTAGATTGAACCAGGAACTGTGGGATCTAATGCTATCTCTGGGTAGATAACCTGTAGGATCTAATGCTATCTTTGGGTAGATAGTGTCATAATTTGGTTGAATTGTAAGATACCCACCTGATGTCTGGAGCATTGCTTAATGGTATAAAAAAAGAAAAAAGAAAAAAACCCACCCATAAGTAGAATTGGGTGTCAGAATCTCAGAGTGTTTTACAGTTCCTCTTTCCATCCCATGGGCGTGGTAGTCTGGGTGATCTTTTGTTGTCTGGTCCAATAAGGCTCTCATTTATTTTTACTTATTTTTTTTTTTTTTGTTACATTCTGCCCACTTCTGTGTACAGCTCCTAGGGCACTTGGATTGTTAGGCCTTCCCTATTCAATGAGAAAATGGTCAGACTCCCCAAGAATCTCTGAACCTTGTCCCTAACAGTATTTTCAGGGATCAGAGATGAGGGAGAGTCCATGGAACTTGGAGCTCTGTGAGCAGATAAACCTAATAAAGCACATCTCCATCAAGGCCAGACAGAATTCTCACCTTCAGGGAGCAAACCCAACAGTGCCCTGGGGCCTGCCATTGACATCACCCTTTGAGCTTACAGGGCACTCCCCTTTTGAACACTGGCAGCTATTGCCCCTCTGTCCCTGGTGGTGACAGGGATGTTGTAAGTGTAGAGAATAAGCGTAAAAACTTATTCTCTGATCCTGACCAAAGGGCACAGCTTCCAGAAAGGAAAATAACTTGGACCATTGTGAAAAGCAAAATGATTAATTGATCTAATTATGGTCCAAAAAAGATCAGAGAAACTCAAAGTGGTTTCTTTGCTTATTAGTCACTTGGGTCAAGGACCCAGGAATAAATGATAAATATGTCACAATCTGACAGCGTCCCACCCACCATCTGATGAAGGTGGGTGTCCTCGCTCACAATGCTTGTACTTTTAAGTTGGAGATGCATACATTTTTCTGATAACATAAATCATTTTCTTTGCATATTTTGCCTTTTGTTATTGTAGAGGTGTAGGTAGGGCATAGGATTTAGAACAATTAAAAATAATGGGAGAGCAGGAAGACCATCCATAGTTTATACTGACATCCTTGAGCTCTTAGCCCCATTGTTAACATAGGCTGCCCTATATTTCCTTTGCCTGCCCCTTTTTCCCCCTAGGTCTGGGACAGGGACAGATCTCATATGGAAGCCAGCTGGAAGGGTTCTTGCCACTCTGGGTAGGAAAATAAGCCACAAATCAACAGCAGAAGATTTGCACTCAACAAAAGAGATTCTTAGAATAGTTCCCAGTACCATTAGGGAACCAAGTGCGTCAAAACCCAATGATTTCATCTGGGCTGATCTCTAAAATGGGGGTGGGAAGAGGGGAGACATGTGATTTGCCACATTCTGGGGGATTGGCCAAAGCATTTTTCTCAACCATGCACACCTTCACCACTCTTTTAAAAAAGAATATAAACTTGCCCAGCTGGTGTTGCTCAGTGGTTGAGTATAGACCTGTGAACCAGAAGGTCACAGTTTGATTCCTGATCAGGGCACATGCCTGGGTTGCAGGCTTGGTCCCCAGGGGAAGGCATACAGGAGGCAGCTGATCAATGATTTTCTCTCATCATTGACTAGAGGCCCGGTGCACAAATTTGCACATTAGTGGGGTTTCTTGGCCTGGCCTGCAAGATTGGGCCGAAACTGGCTCTCTGACATTCCTTGAGGGGTCCTGGATTGTGAGATGGTGCAGGTCAGGCTGAGAGACTCCACCGGTGCACATTTGGAACTGGGAGGAACGTGGGAGGTTGGTCAGCTAGGGAGGTACCATGGGAGGACTCCAGGGCCCCTCTCGTTAAGTCCCCATCTGCTGAACCCCAGCAGCAAGCTAACCTACTGGTTTGGGCATCTGCCCTCTGGTGGTCAGTGCACATCATAGCAAGCAGTTGAGTTCCTTTAGCATATTATTAGCATATTACACTTAAATTGGTTGAATGGATGACTGGACACTCAGCGTATTAGACTTTTATTATATAGGATGTTTCTATCTCTCTCCCTCTCCCTTCCTCTCTGAAATCAATAAAAATATTTAAAAATAAAATAAAAAGAGTATAAATTTTTTAAACAGTATAACAAGGACAACATCAAAGCTGACTAGCAACTTCATCCTTTCAACCCTGTGGGCACTTTAGGATGCAACTTCCAAACATTACTAACTAAGAAGTTGCTCTAACAATGGGCAGGTCTCCCGAGAGGCCAGTGTTGCTTATTTCAGTGAGGCGCAGGTGCTTGGGATATGACTGGCTGTGTGTGAGCCTGGGTCTGGTTTTTCTTACCTCCCTTCTAAGTATCTATCACTGCTGGATGCACAGCCCACTGTGTCTGGGAAGTACTTTAAGGGATCATATACTATGAGCATCTTCACACTCACACCAAGCTTTCCAAGTAATGGTAGCCAAGGAGATTGTAAAGGCACCTCAGTGGAGAGGCTACATAAACTCAACTTTCAAGGCAGATGGGCACAGAGAGAATTAGCTTTGCAAAGACAGAAGGTGTGAGATAGTCATGGCACTATAACACTGTGTAGACTGATTTCTGCAAAGCTTTCAGGCTGGGTCAGCATTGCAGAGAGGAAGGGCTGAGATTCTCTGCAGTTCTTCCAAGGAGTGGAGACTAACAGAAAGTCTAAGGCTCTGCTGGAGTTGAAATGGGTAATTAATTGAAAGACTACATGGTAAGAAAGCCTAAAGGAACTGGAAAGAAACCTACCACTGAGTGAAAGTACGTATTGCTAAGGATAACGTTTCTTAGTTAATTGCTGTGTGGTGAGTTGTATGAGCCTAGCATTTATTTCCTTATAAAAGTAGCTTAGTAAGAGTGGAGAAGAAGCCCTGGCCAATTTGGTTCAGTGGATAGAGCATCAGCCTGCGGACTGAAGGGTCCAGGTTTGATTCCTGTCAAGAGCATGTATCTTTGTTGTAGTCTCCTCCCTGGCTTGGGCCCTAGTTGGGGCACGTGCAGGAGGCAACCAATTGATGTGTTTCTCTCACATCCACATTTCTCTCTGTCTTTCCCTCTCCCACTTTCTCTGAAAATCAATGGAAAAATATCCTCAGGTAAATATTAAAAAAAGAAAGAAAGAAATAAAAAAGAAAAGAGTGGAGAAGAACTAAATGGCAAAGGATCCTACAATAGTAGTGGATCTTAAAGGGCTCACTCTCTCAGCTCTAAGCCATTCTTTGAAAAAAAACAACACATAATGATGATGGTTGGACAACAATGTGAATGTATTGAATGTCACTAAATTGAATTGTACTCTTAAAAATGGTTAAAGTGGTAAATGTTATGTTATGGATATTGTCCCACAATAAAAAATTTCAAAAACATGCAAGTATATAAAAATGAGACCAGCCGAGACCGGTTTGGCTCTGTGGATAGAGCGTCAGCTTGTGGACTGAAAGTTCCCAGGTTCGATTCCGGTCAAGGGCATGTACCTTGGTTGCAGGTACATCTCCACTGTGGGGTGTGCAGGAGGCAGCTGATCGATGTCTCTCTCTCATCGATGTTTCTGACTTTCTATCCCTTTCCCTTCCTCTCTATAAAAAAATCAATAAAATATATTTTTTTAAAAATGAGACCATCTCGGGCAAAGCATAAATTTTTTAAGACCTAAGTGTGAGAATCAGAGGGCTCTGTCCAGTTAGACTTTGGAAACTGGACAAGAAGCAAGAAAAGCTCTTCATCCTGGAACCACAGTGATTGTACTTTACAGTGGGGATGGATACACATTTATATTAATACTAGAGGCCTAGTGCATGAATTTGTGCACAAGTGGGGTCCCTCAGGGTGGCCTGGGGGGATCAGGCCGAAAACCAGCAGTCTAACTCTGCCTGCCACTCCTGCCTGCCATTCCTGGTCAACCCTGCCCCTCTGTTCCTGCCATAGGCTCCCACCAGTCAATCCTGTTTGGGAGAAACTTGAGCCACTGCTGCAGTGATCACCAGCTGTGAGCCCTGTGTCTGGCACCTGTCCTGAGGGGGTCGGGGGGCAGGACATGATTGGCCCTCCAGGCAGGCAGTGGGACACCCTTGCCAGCCTGGGATCTGGATCCATCCTGCTGACATTTGCGTGGGTTGTCAGGAGCTAGTTGGCAGCAACTTTTATATTGTTTCTTCCTTGTGGTTCATCTAGGGAGAGGAAGTGGCCGTGGTGCCTCAGGCCGACTTTCAGGAGGCTGGCGGCACTGTCAGGGTTGTGCCATTGGTGCCAGTCCATCAGTGCCTAGCCCATTCTCTGGAGATTGGATCTGTAGGACTACTGAGGGAGTGAGTGGCTGCCACTGGGCTGGTGGGCTACCAGAATGGGTCAGTCAGCTGAGAGTTGCTCCTGCTATGGGAGTGCACTGACCACCAGGGGGCAGCTCCTATGTTGAGTGATCAGTGCATGTCATAGTGACGGGTTGACTGATAGACCAATTGACCAATTAACCGGCTGTTTGGTCATTTAGTCACTTAGGCTTTTATATATATAGATAAGTCACTTTACTCCTCTTTCTTTGGCTTTAGTTCTGTGGAGATGATAGGTATAAATAAGGTCTAGGTCTCAGGGCCATCACTAGGGAAGACAGAAGTGTCCAAAATGATGTTTCAAGAAGAGTTCATCGGCTCTTCACTAAATTTTAAGTTAAAGGTAGATCTGAAGCTATTTTTCCTATATAGTGGAAGTCACTTGAGTAACCTTTATCCTTAATTTTCTATTACTTTGTTCTATTTAAAGGTGCTTGCTGTCTAGGAGGTTGGGCTGGGTGAGGACCTTTGAAGCTTAATTCTGGCAGCAGGAATACCAGAAGACTTGGACCTAAAAATAGCAAGTGAGCCCAGGCAGACACATAAGATGAGAGAAATGGGTCAGAAAATAGGTCATGAACATCAAGAAGTGGAACACAGCTGGAGCAGAAAATTCAAAATGGAATGGGACTCCACAACCTAGGCCTGTTGCCCAGTGTGCATACACATTCCATCGTTTTCATGTGCCCAAGAAGATGACCATATATGTACCAGGGCCATCAATCTAACTTACTGAGAAGGTAGTTCTCAAGGCCTGGAAAAACGGTGAAGGAGACTGAGAGTTAAGGGAGATTTAAACAAAGGAAATATATGTACCAATTAAGCAACAATTGGGTACCAGGCAGAGTACTGAGCAAGAAGCATAGAATATATGTAATCCACAAAGCACTCCTGAGAAGGTATCATTGCTCAAGCCTAGATTATGGGCAGATACAATTTGAGTGGTATGACCTCTCATAGCTTTATTTGAAGGAGAAACAACCTTATCCTCTATTTCTCAGTGATTTTCATTGGTGGCAGGGGCTAGCCCACTTGAGCATTTTGACTCAGGCAATCCTTTGTTGTACTGGATTGTTCCATAATTGCAGGATATTTGGCATCTTTGATCTCTATATATTACATACTTGTGTATTCCCATCTCTATGACAACAAAAAATAAACCCACTCATATCCAGTTTACCCCTCCCCATCAGAGAAGCATGGTATCCTCTCCCTCACATATTTAAATGAAAGCTCAGCTAATTCTAATCTGCCCACTTATTTCAGGAAAAATAAAATAAAAAGAAACATGAAAGCAGCCACATTTATAGAGGAAAATAAATAATATTTATTATGTGTGTGTTCTGTTTCAGGTAGTATTCTAAATGCATCACACACTTTAAATATTTTACTTCTTTTATCCTATGGAGTAGAAACTATAGCTTTTCTTTTTACAGATGATGAAACTGAGGCAGAGTGGTTAAGTGACATTACCCAAGGTCATCCCGCCAGGAAGTAGCTAAGTCGGGAATGAACCCATGCAAGTTCAATTCTAAAGCCCAAATATCTCCTTGGCCACTTCACTACACTTCCTTTTCTGATGCTGGATCACACCAGAGGCCCCTCCAGCGCACAGTGTTATTTTTATTATTTGTGATAGAGGTGGTCTGTTCATTGTGTTGTTTTGTTTAACACCACACCAAAAGTAAAAGTTGATATCCTCTCTGAAATCAACCTTCATGGTATATCCCAAGTTCCCTTAATAGCTATTTTTCCCTCTGTTAAAAAATAACTAACAAATTATATTAATAATGTAATCTGTAAAGAACAGTCATAGGATGCACCTGACTGTGTCACCCCTTTCTCAGAGGTCACAGTTTTTCTCTGCTTGTTCTCTTCAATCCAGTAGGACTGTGAACTTTCTGGCCAAGTTTCAGACACCCCATCTGGCATGGAGTGGGGTCTGCTTTCAGGTAAAACTTTGGGGAAAAATGAGAAACTTGTCCTTTAGCATGTCTTCCTTCCAAGTATAAACTGCTATCGAGGTTCTCCCTGTTTTTGTTTACTCTCCAGTATCTTCAGGTAGTTGTTATATTTTATCCTGAATTCATGGTTGCTATTTGAAGGATATTTGGTCCAATAGAGCTATGCTCCCATGACCAGAAATTAGAATCCCATTGCGCTGGCATGGATTCTTTTAATATACAAATACAATGCCTCAGATTTGTCCAATATCAACAATTTTTCTGTTCGTGCTCACAGAGACATCAGATCTTTCAGGAGTTTATTCATTTCAACTACACAAAATGACAGTATCATCTCCAAAGATGAATATTGTGCCATGTAGCTTCTCCTCCAAATCACTTATCAATTCCTAATGTCCGTACAGAACTGTCTTAGGACTACTTCTTTTCAGAGTTCATTTACCTACTCTCTTTGTTTCTATCTCTAAATTCTTTCCAAGATAAAATAGACTCTTCACTACACCATGGCCAGACTTTTTATTTTTATTTATTTTTATTTTTTTAAATATATTTTATTGATTTTTCACAGAGAGGAAGGGAAAGGAATAGAAAGCCAGAAACATCGATGAGAGAGACATCGATCAGCTGCCTCCTGCACGCTCCCTACTGGGATGTGCCCGAAACCAATGTACATGCCCTTGACCGGAATCGAACCTGGGACCTTTCAGTCCCCAGACCGACGCTCTATCCACTGAGCCAAACCGGTTCAGCATGCCAGACTTTTTAAATAACTTATGTGGAACTTTGTCAAAGGCCTTTTAAAATCCACTGTAGACTATAGCAACTAATTGTTTATGCTCATGCCTTTTTAGCTCTTTAAGGAAATCAGTAATTTATTAATAACATATTTTAAAATGTTCCTTTGGAGAATGCACATTGTCCCAAGGGTTACTTTAAGGATTGATAGACCAATCCTTTGTTAATTATAACCTCATCTCAACTTGTCTGGAATAGAACTGTAGTGTAATGATGTAAGTTCCTTGGATTCTCCGTGGATTTCTTCTTCTTCTCCTCCCCGCCCCCTCCCCTTCTTTTAACTGAGATTACATTTGCAATCTTCTAGTCTTTTGACATGAGAGTCATAACAAGTCAAACTTTACATTTCACATTCCTGGTTTCATACCTCAGTTACTTCAAGAGTACCATCTGATTTTGGTGATGTAAACAAAATTTATTTTGCTAATAATAACAACTATTTATTGTGCATGTCTTAGGTGCCAGACAATGTTCTTAGTGTATGATCTCATTTTGTCCTCTAATAATCCTATAAATTGCCTTTATTCCCATTTACAGATATAAATCTGTTGGAGCACATTCTAGGTATTGACCATCAGTTGATCTATTGCTTCTAACTTTTTTTCTACTTGGAAGAAATTTTAGAACTACACATCTTTCTCAGTAAATCCTCAAAACACAAGGTTGCTTAGCCTGTTGTTTAAACTGGTTCTACAAGCATAATATCAGTTTTCTCTGGGGAGGAGGGATTTTGAGAAGTAGGAGAAATGGCAATGATAGGAGGTTGTCACTCAAAAAAAGTTTCTATGCTGAAGTTGCCAGCAGGGATAGACAACATGTTGTGGATAATAAATCACACGTTATTACTCTCAAAGCCTCATTCTTTTATTAATGTTTGAACAAAACAGGCATGTTTTATGCCTTTTTCATGTGTTTCTGGCTCCATTTAGCTGCCCCATATGTTTTGTCTCTTCCCTAGCTTGGGTTATAGGTTTTCTTATCTGTCATTCAGCTTGAGGCATTCCCTTGGGCCTCATTTGCCCTTGAGATAGCTTTTCATTATTGTAAATTTTGCTTTTTGTTGGAAGAGTCTTTCTCTCTCTTTCTCTCTCTCTCTCTCTCTCTCTCTCTCTCTCTCTCTCTTTTTAAATTGTCTTTTTTGAAAAACCTTTTTATTTTTCCATTTTTCTCTTTTCATCTGCCTAGCCAGTTGTGATTCATTTTCATTCTCTGTGTTTTCAATTACAAGCTTCCTCCCATGGTGCTTTTCCTCTGGTCCCTTTAGCATTTTCCTTTATCTCTTCACAAGTTATTTTTTATTTCTACAATGAGCTGGCTTATTGAATTGGCCCAGTATTTATATCTCCTGGGGTCTTTTTCCTTTTTTCTTCCTGAAACTCCTCTTCAGCACTCGGTTTGGTAATGCACTGAGTTGAAACAGAAGAATCGCATGACCTTTCCCCTGCTCTCATTCCCTGCTTTTCAAAACACCTTGACATGGCCCACTCTGTTTGTAAACCAAACTCCTGCTTTCAGCGTGGAGAGAAATGTGACAGGTGTAGTTAGAAGTTCTAGTCCAAAGTTTCCTGCATTAGCCCATATAGAATACCTGGAATACAAGCCCGTCTGAATGAAAGGATGGGAGTACCAGCTGGTGAAAGCACAGCATCTATGTGTTGAGAGGGGGCAGAAGGTGGTTCTCTCAATCAGTGGCATGAGAGGTGAGCTGGAGTTATTTTGTTTGGGGTTTCTTGGAGTTGTAAATCATTGAAAACAAAAGCCATACTGAAAAATAAGGTTTAAAAATGTTTTTTGGAGTCTTGGAAACTTCCTTTGGAGGTAGTGTTGTGTGCTGTTCTACATTTATTTGGTTCTTATTTCCAAAGTGTTTTCATATCATCTCAGTTAATTCTGTAACTACGCTGAGGAGAAAAGACTGCAGGGAAATGATTCCCATTATACAGGTGAGCTCACTGAGATGTGCAATTTCACTTCTCTGACATAATAGAACTAATAACAAATGAAGATTTAATCTATGTCTGTTGAGCTATGTGCTTTCTCTACTTTTATTTCCCTGCCACCCTACCTAACATGTCCCCCAAGGATGATCTGAACTGAGGAAGAAAGTAGTCATCATTTTCATGTGCTCAAGATGACCATATATACTCTGTATAGCTCAGCCTCATCTAATAATTACCCTAGTCCAAAGTTAGTTACTGTTCCTAAGGTGTTCATTAAAAATTTGGGGGTAGGGGGCGTAAGACACATGACTTAAGGGAGGAAATGACAGCAGAGGTTTGGCAGGATTCGGTAGAAAGGAAGTCACATAGATCGGAGGCTAAGGAACAGAAGGCAGAGATTTATTTTATTTTGCTGCCTTTATCGTTTTTACCTCAGTGGACTTCTTGCAGGCCCATGGCAGCTGTGACCCTCCTCAACCTCTGGAATACCCAAGAGTCCAAACTGGCTCTTCCATTGCTTCCATGTTGAGCAAACAACAATTAGATACTCCCAGTGGGGTTTATTTTCCCCTTATCTCAGGCATCCAATCATTCTTTCAATGTGCACGCCAAGATATCCTGTCTTTTGTCAGTCCCTGTTGACTTTCTACCAAGCCTCGGAGGACTCATACCCTTTGTTTTCATGAAAGTGGTTCCAGTCCACTTTTTTTTTTCTCCTACAATGACCAAGTTTGTGCTCAGTGTCACCAATTTCACTGCCCACCTTTAGCTTCCTGCACTCCCTTGGGCTAGGAATCTTGCTGAAGAGGTATAAGGCAGCTCCTGGCTTGCTCCAGGCAAAGCAGACATAGTTTCCCATAGGTCTCTTTTCATGTGTTAGGCTTCTCACTAATAACACTCTGTGTAGACATCTGCTTTATCAGTTTTTTTTGGGGGGATGGGGGGGCAGGGGAGGGGGTGGTGGTGGTGGTGAGGGGAAGCCATGAGGAGAAAGCGTAGGAATAGAGGCACAGTTGAGCAGAAAACACTCTCTGGTCACCTAATTGTGCTACAATTTCATAGCCCCATTGCACTGATTGATAGGAAAAGCCAGCTGGATGGCACTGACTATGGTCCAATCTAAGTTGATGAAAATTTCTCTTGGAAGTATTCTGTTTTAAAGCCAACCCAAATCACAAATCTGGTGTGAAATAGATCTTATCCTGTTTCCTTGCCATCAGTGACTTTGCAGAATTTATCCTGGAATGCAAACATGCCAGATACATTTAGTTTATCTAAGGAGAAGCACTATATATTGTTAATGGCCAATACAAATTTATCTGAAGAAATCTGTTTCCACCACTCTCTGTAGCCCAGTAAGTGGCTAAGTGAATTGATTTTTCCATAGCCAATGACTCTTGCCGATACTTTTCCAAAGAGCTGCAGAAACCAAGAAAAATATATTGTGAATACTATTATAAATAAGCTGGTTTTTGAGACATTGGAGTCCTCCTTTAAATTAAAGCAGAATGGCAATGGTCTGCTTTTAATTCACGTTGTCCATGAAATTGAAGCAATGTATTCATCTTGATTTTTCATGCTCATTGTCCCTATTTTAAAATGGTCAACTTTAACTGCCTATTATTTGCTCAAGTTGTTTAACTTTGAGTCTATTTTTGACCAAAAGTTAAACAAGTGATTAAAGTGCCATCCTTTAACATGTAGCTAGCAGTACCCTTTAGTGAAACTCTTTGTCCTCACTGTGGATTCAGAGACTCCAAAAGTGGTGTTCTCCTTGAGAATGAAACAGGGTCATGCTCAGGGACTGGATAAAGAGAAGAGAATGTGTGTGTTTGCTAGTACCAAAACAGCTCAAACAGAAAAAAAATTTAACAAAACAGAAGTCAGCATATGCCGTCATTTAAAGTATGGTGTGCATACACATTCCATGATTTTCAGAATCAGCCTGACAATTATAAAGAAAGAAGATGACTGATTAACAGGTGATTTTACAACCTGATGCTAATCATTTCTAAAATCATTCTGAGATCTCACAAATTTGTGAAAAGGTATATGAAAGCATCTTCATTTTGGAGATGAAACCTTAGTCATATTTGTTTACATAAAACTCTTCAAAATAAACTGATGGCTTTGTGAACATGTCAGCTTTTGCAACTGGCACAAAATTTAAAAATGTTCTTGCCCTGGCCAGTGTTCTCTGTGGTTACAGCATTGGCGCACACACTGAAGGGTCAAGGTTCAATTCCCAGTTACGGCACGCACTTGGATTGCAGGTTTGATTTCCAGCCCCAGTTGAGGTGAGTAGGTGAGTGTGGGAAGCAACAGATCGATATGTCTCTCTCATATTGATGTTTGTCTTTCTCTCTTTAAATTTAAATTTCCCCTCACTCTCTCCTTTCCACTCTTTCTAAAAATCTATGGAAAAGATATCCTAAGGTGAGGATTAACAAAACAAAAAAAGTGTTCAAACTATCTCAAAATGACTATATAAGAAACCCTGTACCTCAGGGATATACAGATATGTTGTATATAAGTGCTCTTTGCATTGTACACATCAGTACTATTATTCATTTCTAATTACTTATAAGTAAGTATAGGACACCTCAGAGATATGGCTGGGTTGGTTTCAGACTACCATAATAAAATGAATATCCTAATAAAGTGAATCACACAAAATTTGGGATTTCCTAGTAAATGTAAAATTGTGTTTATTTAAACAAGGCATGTGGCCTGCCAGCTGCGAGTTTGACATGACTATTAAGTGTACAATAGCATGTTTTAGAAATGTATATACCTTAACTAAAAAATACTTATGGCTAAAGATGTTAACCTTAATCTAACCCTGTTGGAAAGATGGCACCAATAGACTTGTTCAACACAGGGTTGCTTAATTTGCAAAAAACACAGTATGTTCAAAATGCAATATAGCAAAGCACAATAAAACAAGGTATGCCTGTAATTATGAGCAGCATTTATATGTATTTTTCTTTTGTAGGAAAAGATTATCAATCCACAAGGCTAGATTATAAAGAATTTAATTTATAGGATATTTGTTAAAGATGCCATTTTTTTTACAAGATACATATAGAGTAGTATTGAATCTTTACAAATAGACTGAAGTGAAGAAATTATGGCTTTCAACATGCTTACATAGAAAATCCCAAGGATCATTATAGGAAAGGGAATTGTTAGACCTGGAAGTGGAAGAAAAACTAAAAGAAGTTTTCATCTCTCAGCTCTTATTTTGAAGAATAAAAAGCTGCTTTGAAAATCAAATATTTTCTTAGGAGCCCAAAACATTTTCAATAAGGAAATAATTTGCAATTTTCTATTAAATAGGAGTCATAGGAGTGGTGCTTAAATTATGTAAAATTCTGGATTAGTGGAGTACCAATTAAAGAGGAATTATAGTAAAACAGAAACAGATTGTGCAAGCTTAGTTCTAAAGGTGCTTGGAAAATTCAGTCACAATGCAGGATTTTGGAATCGGCTGTGATTACTATGTGGGTAGCGGCTGTGTCCTGAGTTTGGAAGGGGCCAAATGACTCGGTTGCCATATTGAAATGGCTTAGCAATCTTACCCCAGAATTTAATTTGAGAGGAAGATAAAATGGAACTTCAGTGTAAAAATGAGCAGCTGAGCTTTGGTCATGGGAGAGAGAGATTTATAACTGGACACATATGATAGTCATTTACTTTGTTATTAATGCTGTTGAACCTAAGTGCATCTAACATTATAGATATCACACAAAGAAAGAAGAGGCCATTCTTTAGTCTAGAATGAACTCAGAGAAAGAATCCAAGGATTTCTCTGGTGGACCTGAATATTCTGGGCCATTTTTTCCATGCTCCGTAGTTACTGCCACTTTGGTCTTCTTTATCCTTCTGTTAAATACTACATATGTTCACTCAGTTATATAATCTCTTAGTGTGGATTTAGGAGGACAATAATACATCTGATTCCAATTGGAGTTCTGAACTAGCTGCAAATTAGAATAGGGCTCCTATAGATATAGATAAAAAGGTCTGGGGTAATAATGTTAAAGCTATCTATTTGTTCAATATAGTTTATGTGAAGCCAAAAATGGGCTTGATAATATTATTCCAAATTAAACATTTACCCCCAGATCATAAGCTTTCTGCAGGCAACCATCTCCTCTAAAAGAAAACACAAGACCAATTATGTCTCCCAAACTATCTAATGATTATAAATGGTAAAGAGAATTCAGGTGTGTTACTCCAATGCCATGTCAAGTGTGTTCCAGGACTGGAAAAGATGGGGAAGCAATTATTAGTGCAGTGTTCTAATGCTGGTTTTCTACTGCCCTCATTCCATCCACATTTTTAATTTAAATAATTCTGTTTTCCTTTATCCTTCACTTACTTGTTTATTCAATTATGTATTTACTAGAGGCTTAGTGCATAGATTCATGCACCGGTAGGGTCTCTCAGCCTGACCTGCAAGGCTCGGACAGAAATTGGCAGTCCAATGCCTCCTACTGTGCCTGCCTGCTGCTCCTGCCACTAACATTGCTCAGTAGGCTCACTGCTACCCCTCTGGGGTCTCCAGGCAGCAGCAGCCAGCCATGAGCCCTGTGTCTGGTGCCTATAGGACAGCTGAGCAGCACTCCCATTGTGGGAGCACACTGATCACCAGAGGTAGCTCCTGTGTTGAGCATCTGCCCCCTGATAGTCAATGTACATCATAGTGACCAGTCAAATAGTTACTTTGGCTTTTAAACATATCAACTAGAGGCCCGGTGCATGAAAATTCATGCACTGGAGGGGGTTCTCTCAACCCAGCTTGCCCCCTCTCATAGTCTGGAAACCCTCAGTGGCAGGAGGCAACCTGGAAATCAAAGAAAAGTGATGCCCTCACCACACCTTTGCTGCTGCCACTGCCAGCAGCATAAGCCTTGGCTAACCCTGGTTACCTGAGCCTTGGGAAGACCTGAGTGGCTGGGCAGCCACCATCCAAGGCTTGCCTGTGCCTCTGGCTGGCCTTAGGTGGCTGGCTGCACCGTGAGCCTGCTGTTCCCTGGCAGAGCTGAGGGGACTGGGCACTGCCATCTTGTGGCTATGGGCACTGCCATCTTTGTGATGGTGTGACAATTAATTTGCATATTTCCTCTTTACTAAATAGGATATTGATACAGGCTCTTGGACATTTATTTTGTTCTTTGGATTGTATACTATATTATCAGGAATTATTTTATTACTCAAATTGTTCCATCTTTGGCTATTGTAAGTTCTTTTATATTGGCTCATGCATCCTTTTGAAACTTCCTTATTTTCTCTTTTTAATATATAATATATTTTTATTGATTTCAAAGAGGAAGGGAGAGGGAGACAGAAACATCAATGATGAGAGTCAATCATTGATTGGCTGCCTCCTGCACGCCCCTTACTGATGATCCATCCTGCATTGAGGGCACATGCCCTGATCAAGAATCAAACCATGACCTCCTGGTTCATACGTCAACACTCAACAACTGAGTCACACCAACCAGAAAAGACTTCCTTACGTTCTAACACCACAAAATGTTTCAGCCTCACTTTGTAGTTTTTCTGCTTCAGCCCTGAAATCAACCAGTTCTCCAAGGAACCCTAGGTCCTATTATTGGAGAAGGTATTTAGAAACCAAGATCTCTGAGTGCTGAGTATACTCATTGCTGCAAAGTTGCCACTGTTTCTAGACTGTAGACTAGACCATAGTTATAGTATATATATATCAACTCATGTCTGTCTGTCATCTTTTTTTAAACACGTGAGTTTATAGGAACACTTAATCTAGTCCAGTACACCACACGGTTCATATAATCTCCTTTTTACCTATTTGTAATTTATTTCTTTGACAGTGGAGAAACATGACTCTCATTATCTATAATGCATTTACTTATTTGTTCAACTTTAGTATGCATGAAAAGAAAATTCAGAATTGTTAACCCAGACTCTTGTGAGAAACAAATTTACTGATAAAAGCAGTGTTTGCATGAAATTATTTCTTTTCTTTAGCCTTACAGTGTCCATTAAACACAGTTTCCACCAAAGTTACTTAGGTCACCAACTTGTTCCTTACTTACTTCATTGTCATTATGACAATGAAGTATATATTTGTAATATATAATAGGATATAACTATCACAGTGTATATTCAATTTTAAGTTCCCTACTTTGAATCCAATATATATTTAATCTAACATATTTAAGAACATGATGAACCCTTGTTGGTTTGGCTCAGTGGATAGAGAATCAGCCTGTAGACTGAAAGATTCAGGGTACAATACTAGTCGAGGACACATACCCGGGTTGCAGGCTCAACACCCAATAAGGGGTATGCAGGAGACAGCCAATCAATGATTCTCTCTCATCATTGATGTTTCTATCTTTCTCTCCCTCTCCCTTCCTCTTTGAAAAAAAATCTATACTAATAAAAGGGTGATATGTTAATTAGACCAGGTCTATCAGACATCTTCCTGATGTCCAACTTTCTTCTGGACAGTTAGGGGACAACCAGGCCAGCAGGGGGGCAGTTAGGGATTATCAGGCTGGCAAGGGGGGGCAGTTAGGAGGTGACCAGGCTGTCAGGGGGCAATTATAGGGCAACCAGGCCAATAAGGGGGCAGTTAGGGGATGACCAGGCTGGCAAGGAATCAGTTAGGTGGTGATCAGGCCTGCAAGCAGAGGCAGTTAGTGGTGATCAGGCAGGCTGGCAGGGGAGCAGTTAGGGGTGACCAAGCTGGCAGGGGGCAGTTAGGGGGCAACCAGGCAAACAGGGAACCAGTTAGGGGGTAATAAGGCAGGCAGGCAGGTAAGCGGTTAGGAGCCAGCAGTCCCAGATTGCAAGAGGGATGTCTGATTACCAGCAGTCAGACATCCCCCGAGGGGTCCCAGATTGGAGACAGTGCAGGCTGGGCTGAGGCCCCATCCCCTCACCCCTTCGTGCACAAATTTCATGCACCAGGCCTCTAGTAAGAAATAAAAAAAGAACATGGATGAAATGGACACGTTGAAAGAGATTATATTAGTTTAGAAAACTATCATAACAAATAACAAAATACCATGAAGTAGGTAGCTAAAACAACAGAAGATTATTGTCTCATAGTTCTGGTGTGTACATGTCCACAATCAAGATACTGGATCATTGGTTCCTTCTGAGGACCCTGAGAAATCATCTGTTCCATACTTTGCACCCACCTTTTGGTAATTTCCTGGCAATCTTGCAGTCCTTGCCATATAGAAGTGTTGCCCTGAGCTCTACCTTTATCTTCACATGGTGCTCTCTCTATTACCATATTCTCCCCTTTCTTCTCACAGGCATTCTTATATGTAAACTAGAGGTGTGGTGCATGAGATTCGTGCACTTAGGAGGGTCCGTCAGCCCGGCCTGTGCCCTCTCTCAGTTCGGGAGCCCTTGGGGGATGTCTGACTGACAATTTCGGCCTGCTCCCCACAGGGAGTGAGCCTAAACTGTCAAAAGGACATCCTTAGCCCTGCCATGGAGGCGGGAGAGGCTCCCACCACCACAGCTGTGCTCACCAGCCAGTGAGCACAAACATGGGGCTTTATCAGCTGATCACCAGGGGGCAGCTTCTGCATTGAGCGTTGGCCTCTGGTGGTCAGTGTGCATTATAGCAACCAGTCATTCCACCGTTCAGTTGATTTGCTTTTTATTATATAGGATTACATAATATGTGAAATTGCAACAGATTCAATCTGCAAAAGCAAATAGGAGAATCTAGCTGTCTTCTATTAAGTCAAACATTGAAGAGATTTCCAAAAAGGTAAAACAATGTTGCTCTTCTCACTAAATTTATTCTTGTTTTGGAAAATATAGTTAACTTCCATAAACATATAATATGTTACCATGAAGTGGGCTTGTTACCGTTATTTTTAAATGAATTAATACACATTTAAAATATTTGCTCATTTAATTTCTAATATGGTCATTACTGTTATAGCTTATGTAAACAAAAGCCCTTTGAGTGTCTTCAATTTCTAAGAGGGTGGCAGGATTCTTAGATCAAAAAGTTGGAGATTCACTAAGCTAATAGTACCATTTTATAGATGACTAAGTCAAGACCCACACACTGGAAGCAAATTTCCCAAAGTCATGATCAGGTAGAGCTTAGACTCAAAGGATTCCCCGCTCCAGCTGTTTTCATCACACCACTCTGATCCTTTGCCCTGAGTCTAAATGAAGCCTTTCTCCATTTCTCCATTCTGTCTGCCTATCTGCTGCCATTGTACCCAAAGGCACATCATTTTTTAAAACACAAGCATAGTAGACTTCTGTTATAAGCAGAGATAACACCCTGTTAGAAGACACATCGACCGGCCCCTTCCTCAACACAGATGACCTCTCCACCTGGTTTGGAACTACTATGAACATAGCTCATTCCCCTTACAGAAGCCAATTTTTGGAAAAACACTTCAGATCTCTATAAGGATCCAGTGTGGTCCTCATGGAGTTTGTCCTCTGCAACTCTGTTTCTAAATTGTTTCTTTTCTTTCATCCATTGGTTAGTGATCATTAGTTTGCATTTATTTATAATTTCTATAAATGAACTCTAGAAAGCTTAGCCTGTGTCAAGGTTATTTAGAGAACAGAAGGAATGTGTTTTCATGGGACAGGTGGTAGCCCTGCCTCGCCACGGTCTGCTGGGGTTAATGATGGGAGACCCCAAAATGAAATGTTGACAGCCCCTATCCCCCAAAAAACAACAACAAAAAAACCTCACATAAATTAAATTCACTTCAAATTCTCTTTATTTCATACTGGGGGTTACAAATGGTGAAAAACAAAAAAGGTTGATAATAATTCTGACAAGAGAGGAAAAGTAGCTTCACCCCCCTTGAAACAAATGATTTTTTTTTCTGTCCATTTTCCTCCAAAATGAGTCTATGCTTTATTCACAAAGAATTATACGGAACTTGAGATTCCAGTGTATTATTTGGAGTGGGAAAGCTGTCAGCTGATAAAGCCCCACGTTTTTGCAATTATCTTCCTTTCGCATCCCTCCCTCTTGAGTTCCCAGCACAGGAGCAGAGCTGAAAGGTGGGGCAGGATGTCCGGGGAAAGAATGGAGAAACTTACAGGGTGAAAATGTGCTGGCTTTAAAAGGTAGTAAAGAGCATCAGTGATAGAGTTTTGTGGACTCACCTCTTACTTCTCACAAAAATACAGCTGTTTACTGCTGATTTTTATGCTATGTAAGCCTATAAAAATATTTTATTCAGACCATAAATAGTTTTGCTCCAATTAGCTTTGGGGCTAATTCAGGTGATGTCTGTGCCCTCAGAAGGCAGTTTGGAAACAAAGGTGAAATGACCTAACCTCCTGGGCAAAACAGCATAGCATAGTACAAGTGGGTTTCTCTCTCTCTCTCTCTCTCTCTCTCTCTCTCTCTCTCTCTCTCTCTCCTCTCTCTCTGTCTCAGCATTTAAATTGACAAGAAAACAAATGGGGTTTAAAAATAGAAAATGCATCCTCGGTTTTCTTTGCTAAACTTGAATAGAACTGATTAAGAAAAGAATTTATTGACAAATGGAAAGAACATAGAACACATGTTGTTTCCTAATTAAAGACTCTAAGAAATTAATAAACACCAAATGTAGAGGTCTAGATACATTCATGCACCGGCGGGAGCATACACACAGGCATTCTGGTGTGCGGAGGTACAGGAGAGGGCCCCTGTGTTAATGGACTCATTTACAGCAGATAATGACATGGTCATCCTGTGTGTAGATGCCTACGTTCAAAATCCAAGTCAGGTCCTCCGGCTCTTAAAGCACAGAGAGGGAATTCAATAGCCTTGTTTTCAAAGGGACTTTCGCTTTTTCTGGGGTGCTTTTGAGGATGAGTTTAACAGAGCCTGTTACCTAGTCTCTGGGTGTTGAATGGAGAGAGTTATTTCCTGAAATGGCTGAGAGCAAGGGAGTCCACAGGACAGAGGGGAATCAAAGACGAGGAGAGCCAGACACCAGTCTTGGGAAGAGAGTTAAGAATTATGTAGAGCAAGACCAGAGCAGAGTTTCTGGACACCTTTGACAAGCCAATATGGAGTCACTGTCAGGCCGTAATAGTTACGCCACATGCCACAGCAAGGCTGGAAATGCCTCAGGAGGGGTCTGAACGCCCAAAACCAGAAGTCTGGACACTTGGATAAGGATTCCATCTGGACATTGATATGCATGGGACTGCCATCCATTGCTGACTATAAGAACTCAGAGCTCCAACCACCCAATGGTGGCTATACTATGGGTCGGGCTCTGAGCCCAACAGGACTTCCACTCCAACAGATGCGCCCCCGCCACTGCAGTCACCTGGCTTGAGACCCACGCCTGCCTCTGCAAATGCTGCCAGTGACCTGGACTTCAGGGGGATGCTTGCTCTGCTCCATTTTATCAAATAAGCTCCCCTCCCTGTGTGTAATCTCCATGTGACTCTATTGGCTTGGAGGGGAGGTCTCCCCGATAAACCTGGTATTGTGGAAAGATACAAAGGTTGTGAATGACTTATTTCAGGCACACTCTCTTGCTCTTGACAGGAATCAAGTTTGAGAAATTGGTAATGTTGCCTGTGGAAATCAGGTTCTTCCAGGGGATCGCAACAAAAGCATTCTAAGGACCCACACACAAGAGATTGTGGGGTGATAAGATTTATTAGGGAGGGCTGCCCCTGAATTTCCAGTGTCCCATCTCCCTCTGATCCACCAAGGAAAAAGTCCAAATGTATCTTTGGCAAGCCCAAAACAAAGTCCAGCATCCAGAGTTTCTATTTCATATTAAAACTTAGTTCTTTGGAGCTACTGGGGTTTGCTGCAGGCCCCAAGGGGCCTAGACTCCATCAACCCACCTATTCTTGGGAAGGAGGGAGGGAGAGAGGAAGGGAAGGAAGGAAGATGGGAGAAAGGTGGAGAGAGCACACAGAGGAAAGGATGAGGGCATTACTGGGTGGGTGGGAGAGAGCTCTGTTAAGCTGGGTTGTGTTGGGCTTGGGAAGAACCAGAAGTTTTTCAAAATAACCAATCAACTTTGCAAGCTTTTGGGGGCTTTTGATGGGTTCACCCCTGAGCAGCCTCTGTGGTCAAGCACTGCCCCCTGAATCATTTTGACTTGTATGTACTGAACATGTACTTTCTTTCCCCTTTCCCCAGTAATCTGCAGGGAGGAGACTAAGTGGTTCCCTGGGAGGGGTGTATGTGCGAAACTGTAGCTTCCTGGTGGAGCAAACAGGCTCAGTGTCCCATTCCCTTTGCTCTCTTTCCTTTATTAATATCTAACTAATTACCAGAACAGTACAGATTATAAATCAGAAGCTAGATGAAGATTAGGAGCCAAAGAGATTAGGTAAATGGTAATATTGTTAGGGGCAGCAAGAACAGCACCAGGTGTTGCACCAATGGGGTCAGACCAAACCTGTGTTCAGCAACCTCAGTATTTGAGTTCTGGTTAGGGAAGAATTCAGAGTCAAGACTCAAACTATAAAAACACATTTGTTTAGAAAATCACACTTCTTATTACCTGACTTTCTTATAATAGCCATGATAGTAGGTGGTTTTGATTGGAAGATTCTGTTGTAGGCAGTGGGAATGGAACCAGGTGTTAAATCAGTGGGGTCAGCTCCAACTTGGGTTCAGCAACCTCAGTAGTATTTGATTTCTGGCTAGGAACTAACTCAGGGCCAAGACTCAGTCTATAAGAGGACATTTATTAGGTAAATTATAGAGGCAGAAGAAGTAATTCATAGAAGAAATGGGCTTAGGAAATAAGTTATAAAGGCAAAGAAAGGGCCCTTGGATCTTAGAAGTAAGGAAGGTAAAGTTAACAAGGGGGGAAGGGAGGGCGGGTAGAGTGAGAGGAGGAGGAGGGGAAAGTGGGAACGGGCTGTTGAGTGCTGGGTCCTCTGTCCTAAGGGTTTTAAGGGTGGAGATTTTAGGGGAGGTCCTAGGGGAATATCTCAATAGAATATTCAGCAGCTTTCCAGGTGTGTCCTTTCAGGATCGGTTTCTCCAGTGATTAATTGGTTGGTGCCTTGGCAGGGGTTGGTTATTCAATGCAGCTGGTCCTGACATCAGCCTTGGGATCACTTGTCTGGTTTTGCTGCTTTCCTGGCGCTGAAATACAACTGAGGCCTAGATGTTATCTCTAGGAAGGAAAGGTCAGGAGGTCCAGACATGCAATATCACCAGAGTGATATGCTAGGAAAGATCACAGGATTGGGGAGTAGGGTGCTGGGGTAGATCCACTTGACATTTGTCCTTTGCTAGGCACCCAGGGCTTTTCACCTTGGGGGTGTTCTGTACCTGGCCCATTATCCCTGCTGTGCTCACGTCTGTTTCATTGCCTACCACAGTATGACGTAGATTTTAAAAACAGAGTAGAGTCCAGAAGAGCTGAGGATATAGACTGTAAATGGGGCAAGAAGGCAGGGGGAAGGAACCAGCAGTGGAAAAGCTGGGTCTCTGAATGATCAGTGAAGGGCTCAGAACACCTCTGTCCTGCTGGAAGTACAGATTTAACTGGCCAAGGGTTGCAAGATGCTATTTGCTCTGAGGATCCTGCTGGAATGGCCCCTGTGTTGCAGATACAAGGTTCGTGTACCCAATACTTCAAAAGCAAGACTAACATTCAATCGATTAAAGTTCAAAGCAAGGAAAGGTTTACTGATTGGGAAGGCCAAGCTCCAGAAGATAGAAGAACTAATTCTCAAATCCATTTTTAGAGATCAAAATTCAGACCTCTTACATATCAAGGGGAGGGAGACTGGTTGAGGTGAAGCTGTGGGC
This sequence comes from Lasiurus cinereus, assembly GCA_011751065.1. NCBI lineage: Eukaryota > Metazoa > Chordata > Mammalia > Chiroptera > Vespertilionidae > Lasiurus > Lasiurus cinereus. The sequence goes on along the minus strand of JAAGEH010000293.1, from coordinate 32,464,043 downwards.
AGGGAGTATGGACAGCTAAGCACCCAAAGGATCCCAGAAAATCTGGAAGCTTCTAAATCCCTTTGTTCCCTATGGACTCCCAATGATCTAAGTCTGTTTGGCATTGTGGAAAGACACAAATGTGTGAGTGACTCCTTTTGGGGATGCTCCCTTGCTCATGACAGCCCAAGAGTCCCAACTGGCCCCAGTCCTCTTTTCATTCCACCTCAAATGCATTGAATAATGACCCTCTGCACTGGTGCCGACCAATTAATCACTGGAGACACCGACCCTGAAAGGACACACCTGGAAAGCTGCTGAATATTCTATTGAGATATTCCCCTAGGACCTCCCCTAAAATCTTTACCCTTAAAACCCTTAGGACAGAGGACCCAGCACCCAGCAGCACACTCCACCTTCCCCTTCTGCTTTCCTTACTCTACCTCCTATCCCCCCGATTACTTTACCTTCCTTTCTTCTAAGCTCCAAGGACCCTTTCCTTGCCTCTGTAACTTGTTTTCTAAGCCCATTTCTTCTATGAATTACTTCTTCTATCTTTGTAATTTACCAAATAAATGTTCTCTTATAGTTTGAGTGTTGGCTCTGAATTCTTTCCTAGACAGAACTCTAGTACCCAGATTGCTAAACCGAAGTCTTGTCTAACCCCATCAGTTCTCACTGGTACAGTTCTCACTGCTGCCAACATCTAAAACCATTGAAAAGCAATGTAGATGTTCCCAGAAAAGAGGAGAAACATAACATTGCACAAATTTAGAAAGCAAAATTGCCAAATTATCCTCTTTGAGCATCGCTTTTCTTCCATAAATTCCTCTCCTTGAAGCAATTCCTGTCTTGTTATCTCCCCCTTCATGTCTTACTCCTCTCTTTCCACCATCCTTGCCCACTCCACCTTTACTCCTCAGGTCTTGGCTCCTGCTGTTGGCCTCATCTTCTCTCCCATAGCACAAGTTGGCCGCCTCAGCTTTTCCGGTTCTTTCCACAAATCACCTCTCTCTTTAGGGTAACAACCTTCAAGTACCTAACCTGACAAAGTGTTCTTTCTCTTTAGAAGGCAATAGAAAGGAAGGATTTTAAATTATTAAAATTTTCTTTTTCCTGTCACATAAGCAAGTCTAATCACTGCCTTGCCTAATTTGCTTAGCATGATTCAAATTTGCTTGGAGAGTCTCAGTTTAGATGCCGGGATGGAGTAGAAAGAGGACTGGGCTCAAATGGGACTATGGGGCTGGAGTCTCCACTATCAAGAACAATGGAACATCCTCAAGGATTTACTCACACAGGTTTGTGCCTTTCCAAAATGCCAGGTTTATTAGAGGAGACCTACCGAATAGGCCGATAGAGTTACAGACACTCAAAAAGGGGGAGCTTACATGATAGAGCCATCAGAGTGATCATCTGGCAGGCAGTCCTGGTCACTGGAGGCATCCTCGCCTGAGACGCAGGGTCCCAAGCCAGGCAGGGACAGTGGCAGCATGCTTCTGGTGGAGTGAAAGTCAGGCAGGACTCATGGGTGACCTGTGATACAGCCAAGCTCAAGTGTCAAATGGTCCAAGTTCTGAGTTCTTAGAGTCTTCAATGGATGGTGGCCTCACTCATATGGGTGCCCAGATGGGATCCTTATCCAAGTGCCCAGACTTGGGGTTTTAGGTCTTCCGGACCCATCCCAAGGGTGTTCCCATTACACCTTCATTACCTCAGTTCTGGGCATCATGCCACTTGACATAACTGTCATGATTGACATCAACTCCATGTGGATTGTCCAAAAGTGACACCAGCTCTATACACCAGCCCAGCCAGAAACGGATTGATGTGCACCTGGCAAACCTAGAGTTTTATGGTCTTTGAGCAGCATGAAGATGTTGGCCTGACAGGAACTCTAATGGTAGCCAACATTTGTGTAGCAAGTCACAGATTATAAAGCATTTTTCACAGTTGCCACGTCATTCAATTTTCACTTAGTTTCTGAGGGCTCCAGGTCAACGCTTGAGAGATGATGATAACCAGAGGAATCAATTAGTTGGTCCAAGGTCACTCAATTAGAAAGGGTCCAAGGCTGTATCAGAAACAGAATGTGTGATACACAAGCATGACATTTTAGGGCTGGGAACTTAATAAGGGAAATTGCCTCTGAGAGCTCTTTGTTTATCCATTGAAAAAGACTCAGTCAAAGACATTTAAAGTCAATGAGACCCAAGAGCTTCAGGGACAACTTGTATTTCTATTTCATTTTAACTCTTTATAAAAACTCATTCCTATCTATTCATTTTATTGGCAAAGGGCTTGACATTTCTTCAAATTCAATCTTCTAATCTTTTAAATAAGCTGAGAAAGGCCCTACCATTACTGCATCAACATGTTACTTCAGTGTTTTCCAAAATGCAGGTCATTGAAGAGTTTGAGAGAAGGCAGATTACCAAGCCCTGTTGTAGCCATTCAGGTGGTCTGGACTGGGGTCCAGTTGACTTGGGCAAATAGCCCAATACCCTCATGTAAACAGATGCTGTCCTTGTCCACAGCTCCTGGATATTCATAGAAAATTAGTTTTCTTGACATAGTTAGGCTACTTCTTTCATGAAGTGGAAAATAAAAATATAAAATTCATCCCACAACCTCTCTGATAAGAGACTGCCATGGTGGTGGATATCAGATATAGCATTAGAAACATTTTTTGGAGGCCATTTTTCTTTAGGGAAAACATTAGGCTTTCATGTTATCTTGAAATAGTTTATGCATAGGAAAAAAATCATTTTAAGCTTAGGGAATTTAGGAAGGTGGTGTGGGGTGGTGAGGGAGTTGATAAAAAGCAAAGAGAGGAGGCACAGAAAGGAGGGAAAGACCAAGGGCAGACATGACAGCAGAGTCCACAACTTGGCTGCACAGCCACCTGGGAAGACCTAAAAAGTATGAATACTTGTGTCTCACCTCCAGAGATTCTGATGTAATCAGGTTTTAAGCGTCAGGATTCTTAAAAACTTTCCAGATGATTCTAACGTGCAGCCAAAGTTGAAAACCACTGTTTTACAGTTTTGTTCCTGCTGGCTGTATTTAGCAAAAAAAAAGAGGCGAGGATTGAATGCAAGTGAAAAGTGTAGCTGTAAAATAGAATATGCAGTGAGCCCAAATGGGACTAGAAAACTTTATTTTCCATGTTGCTACACTCCTGGGGGACATAGGGGCCTTGATTGGATCAAAATGTAAGGCTTTTAAAGGAGCAGCATTTCGTCTTGCACTTTGGTCTCCGATGGCATAAGTGCATATTCAATGGATTTAGATAATAGTGAAATGATTGCAAGCCCTCTGGTGTTTAGTGTGCATGTAAAAGTTTATGGTTTATTGAAATGGGAACTAGCAGGGGTCTCCTACCCCACAAATGGAGTCGTTAACAGTGTGTGGGCCGTTCGCTTAGGCATAGAGGGCAGTTGTCTTTTCTCTGTGGGTTATGGGAGGGATTTGAGGTTGTGAGTTTTCATAATTGCCACATACGTAAAATCCCAGCCATAATGTTACATTTCCATGAACTTAGTGGATTCCAGTTGTGCATTCTGGCATGACTTCCAACAATAGTCCCCACACTGGTCAAGTCTTGCTGTTTGACACTCACCTATAAAATGTGTTGTAATGACCTAAAATAATGGAAAGAAATGAAAAATGAAGGTAGCCACAAAGGCATGTTGCAATGAGGTAAGACTTGGAATGGCGTTGGCATGTACAATGTTCTATAAAGTCAAGTTCAAGACTCGGCCTTTCATTTTTAGAAGATTTGTGCACATAAAACAGTACTATTTCTATGACAAAAGCCCAGGACTTGTGAGTCTATAGCAAAAGCAGTCTTAAAAGAAAGATTCAGGGGCTTGCTTGCATACAGTTTCCCTTTTCCATTCTGTAGGCAGCAGCAGGCAGTCACCAAAATCTCCAGGCTGTGTCTTCACAAGCTCAGGGAGTTGCATAAGGATGTCTAAGAGAGCTGTCAGGGCTTAACATGATAAAACACTTAATTTTCGCCTGGTTAACCATGAAATGCCCAGCCACCATCCCCTACCACACCAGAATGAAGGGCCACTTTCAGGGATGCCTTTTTCAAGTCCAAGAAAGATCTCCCAGGCTCCTAGCTCTGTTACTTACTGGCTGTGTGACGACATGAGCAACTTATCCTCTCGGGAAGTCAGTGTGCTAATTTACAAAGTGGGATAATGATACCTAGCTATGTCCTGGGATTGTAAAGACCAAGTGAAATAATGAATATGAAGTGCCTAGTACAGTGCATGGTACAAAATAGCTTCTCCATGATTCATCATATTCCTATGGAATCACCTTGGAGTTGGCATTGATGAAAGGGACACGGAAAATTAAAGACTACTTTCAAATGTTTTGCTTAGTAGCCATATCTCCTTTGCCTTTATATCATTGTCTTTCATTTTCAGGATGCTCTTTTGGGTTTATTTAATGCTTTTTACCCAAAATTTTTATCATAAATTTTCTGACGCTGGGTCACTTTCTGCATTTTACCATTCACCTAACCTTCATTTCTTAGTTTATCTTCACCAAGAGAAGCACCAAGGAGAGAGGAAGGTAGAGAGAGAGGAAGAGAGAGAGATTTTGCTAAAGTGAGACTTTGCTAGAATGAAGCTAAGAAGCTGGTGCAGGAATGGTGGGAGGCAGGGCAGCTGCCTCCTACCACCTTTCACTTAACATGTGGTCCATAAATATTTATGGAAATGAATGAATTAGCTCTGATCGGTTTTCTTCTTACAAACATTTCAGTGAATTAACAATGACAAATTTCGCCCTGAATAGCTCAATCAATTCCTGGAGAAGTCATTAGGATTTATCCTGAAAACATTGGCTTCATGATGTCTGAAATATGTGGTTTACCCATGCATAATACCATAATCAGTGTGTTGGCTGCAAACTTCATTATGAATAGAGTGGACAGTTATGAGTACTTTTTGGCCTTCCAACATGTGGGCCTCTTTTCCGTGTTTGGGAAATCTTCCACTGAATTGGTCCCAATTAGAAGTGGAGTGCATCTCTCAGATGCCCTGAATACCCACATTCTTCCAGACCCTTAGCAATTGGCAGAGACCTAAGCTCATCTTCACAAGTGGTCACCATGGGCCCCAGTGTCTTGAGTGTTACACAAAGGACAAAGACAGAGGACATCACCTGCCAGAGACCGAGGAAGTGTTAGCCTTTGATCCATCACCAGTTGCTGTGACAGCACCATGTTACCCACCTGTGTTCTGCCTAAATTCTCACCTGCTCCTATTAGCTTCCTTAGAAATGGTCTCTGCCCATTTTCTAAACTTGATTTTACAGACCTTTGGTTGAATTGGCAATTTAAAATGTATTGTCCCAATAAACTCCTTTTCTACTTAAGTTACCTAGTCAGTCTGTGCTGTTTTCAACCAAGAACTCTGACAGTCACAGTGAGGGTAGACGGAGTTTTGTGAAAGATGAATAAGGACACTGATTGCATTTTTTAAAGCAATCAGTCTTCTTACTTTTATTTTTTATATATTTTTTTATTTATTTCAGAGATGAAGGGAGAGGAAGAGAGAGAGAAACATCAGTGATGAGAGAGACACATCAATTGGTTGCCTCCTACACTATGCCCCAATCAGGGCCAGGGATAGAACCTGCAACCAAGGTTTGTGCCCTTGACTAGAATCGAACTCAGAACTCTTCAGTCTGCAAGCCAACACTCTATCCGCTGAGCAAAACAGGCCAGGGCAGCAATCATTCTTTTTAAATCAATTATTATTACACTCTTGTTTAATTAAAATTAGTCAGGGTCCTCTCCTAGCATGGAGTCTCAGTAAATATTATCCTATCCTATATAATAAAGAGGTAATAGGCAAATTGACTGTCAGTCAAACACACAAAATGGCTGCTCCCTTGTGGTCAAAGATGGCTGCCCCCATGTGGACACAAGATAGCTGGCAGGGAGGGCAGTTGTGGATGATCAGGCCTGCAGGGGAGGGCAGTTGGGAGCAACCAGACCTTTAGGGGAGGCAGTTGGGGGGGAACAAGGCCAGTAGAGGAGGGCAGTTGAGGAGGAGCAGGCCTGCAGGAGAGGGCAGTTAAGGGTGACCAGGCTAGCGGGGAAGGGCAGTTAAGAGAGATGAGGCCAGCAGAGGAGGGCAATTAGGAGTGACCAGGTGGCAGGTGAGGGCAATTAGGGGCAACCAGGCTGGCAGGAGAGGGAAGTTAGGGGTGACCAGGCCAGCAGGGGAGGTCAGTTAGGGGCAATCAGGCCTGGAGGGGAGGGAAGTTGAGGGCAACCAGGCTGGCAGAGGAGGGCAATTAGGGACAATCAGGCTGGCAGAGGAATAGTTAGGGGTTGATCCAGCTGGCAAGGGAGTGGTTAGGGTGTGGTCAAGCTGGCATGTAGAAGTGGTTAGGGGTAATCAGGCAGGCAGGCAGCCAAGCAGTTGGGAGCCAGCAGTTCTGGATTGTGAGAGGGTAGTTGGACATCCTCAAGGGTTCCAGATTGGAGAAGGTTCAGGCTGGGCTGAGGGACACACACCCATGCATGAATTTCATGCACCAGGCCTCTAGATGTGGAATAAATGAATGAAAAAGTACAATCATTAAAATTAAAAATTTAATAGATGAGTTGACATCAGATTGAAAATATGAAATATGAGTGAACTGGAAGAGAGCTAAGTAGAAAATGTTCAAGATACAGCAGCTGGAAAGAAATATAAGTGCGTGGTTTATGTCCCCATGAAACTTACAATCTAGCTAAGAAGAGGAGACTGATATCCAAGAAACAATTTGCAAACAACAAACAATATAATTGTATATAACTAAGGGGTAAATGGGGGAAAGTGATGGAAGAATATTCACATTGTATATACTTGATGTTCCTCCTTTGGCACTTGTCTGTCAGATTAACCACTCACTCCCCTTTGCCAAGCATGAAGATGTGGGAGGAAATTATCCAGAACAGAACATGTATGTTCTCATTGTGTTAGCTTCAATAATGTCAGCTGAAGCATTCATTCTCTGGATCTGTATATTAACAGAGCCATAGTACCAGGTTTTTCTGTTAGGTTGGGTTCAGAAATCGCTATTGTGCTTTCTTAATTAAAGACAAGAAACTTGAAGAACTGTTTGATAACATTCCTCATCCCAGTCAACCTCTGTGGACGCCACTTCCTCATAGAGAGGGCTCCTCTGTTCCTATTGGTATCAGCAGAACACACTCAAGATCATTTAAGGAGGAGCTCATAGAGGGTCAATTTTCCAATGGTATAAGAAAATCACAAAGAATAGAACAATACCTTGGACTGTTACATGTTCCGAGGACAAGACAAAAGGAGAGAGTAACCACTGAAATCTTGAATGAAGGAGACACTCAAAGAGTGTCTTGAATCAAGGGAGTCAGCCTTCCCTAGAAAACCCTGTTGAAAGGAAACCTAGAAAATAAACACTCCAACTTCACTCTCCTCCCTAATTTCTTGAATAAATCTCATCAGAAGCCAGAGGGCAAGAAGGCTCATAGTACTAGTATAGTCCATGTAGATCGGCATCCAGAGACAGAAAACAGGGTAGGGAAGTGTGTGGGATGAATCTGGAGGGGGAAAGGAACATTGTCTAACATACTACAGAATAGTGGTTTTCAAATAGTGGTCCTCCTTAGCTAATTTGGAGGACTCATAAAGATTTTTTAGGGTATGTGGCAAATTCTAGATCCCTAAGTTACATTTGTATTTTTCCCTAATATTGATCTGCCTGATAATGTGCCTTTGGTTAAGGCAGTTTCATTTCTATCTCTCCTTTCATAAATGCCCTATTAACCTTGTTTTTTTTTTTTTTGGTAAAAAAAGGCATATCTTACCTATCTAGAAAAAAAGATATACCTCTTTTCCATATTGGTGTATTATAATGAAGTCTAAAAACCTTTGAAGAGACTAACAAAGGTACAAGTTTAAAACATTAATGTCTGTGAACTATTTTTCATCAAAATTTATAATGTATTTAATTTCTTGTGATCAATTATTAAATTTGCAACAGTTATTTAACCAGAATCAATTTTTAGTTTCTAACATTTAGAGCAGTGATTGCCAACAGTGCTCATTATAATTAGTTGGAGAGATTTAAAAAATATCTTAATGCCAAAGCTGTACCCAAGACCAATTAAATAAGAATCTCTAGGGGTAGGATCTATACATGAACAATTTTTAAAGCTCCCTAGGTAACTCAAAATGCAGGCAAAAGTGAGAACCATTGAATTAGAGACTTAGAAAACTAGAAACCACTGGTCATAGAAAATTAAATTTATTTTAAAAACTACGTGCCAATTTTGTTTAAGAAAAATTTTATATGGTGACCAATAGACATTTAAGTCTAAAATTACATTATAAAGTAGAAAGAAAACATGCAAATAAACCAGCTCAAGAAACAATACAAAATCCCCCCCTCCCATTATACTGTAGAACTTTAAAAAAACCCACAAGGATAATTGTATTTATCAAATCTTCATCATATTGGGCTAAGATGAAGTTATTTTCAGCAGACCATGCTTCTAATGAGGCAACTAGAAAAGCTAGAAAAAATACAAATGAAAATTTTTCAAGGATCATAAAAAAAACTACTAAGGTAACTCCTGTTTGATGGGCCAAGATCTCAGAGAGAAATATAGAAAAGTGAGCTGACATTTTTTTAAACAAATTTCAAATTGACGCATTTGCTGATTCTAGCCTTGGACAAGAGACTGAAATTCAAGTAAAGCATCACAGTGAAGAGGCACAGAAGGCAGAAGAGCATTAGACAATTCCATGGGCTTGGAAGACAAAGATTATAGTTGAGACTGCCAGGGCATCTAGGACTTGAGGGGCCAAGATCTTAAACAGAGGAAATACAAAGAAATAAGCCCAATACTTAGTGTTATCTTTTCAAAGGAATTTGCCAAATATTAATCTGCCCAGGGCAAAAGGCTTCTGAAATCCACACTGGTGTTTTCAGCACTCACAGAGAACTATTGAGACAAAGAAGTTTAAACCAAATTTCCAAAGAAGAAGACCATTAATAAACATTCCAGAGCTCTACATTTAGACCAAAAGTACAAGCCAATCTCTTAACATGAATTTTTAAATCAATGAAATATTAACCAAATAAATCCAAGTACTAGTATATATGCCCCCCACCACACACATATATAAATGACAATGTATTTACTTATTAGCATAATAAGGAGGAAATTAAATAATCTCAACAAATGCAGAAAAGTATTTACTATAATTTAATACTGATCCATGATTTTTAAAAACAAAACAACTTTTAGCAAGCCAGAATAGAAGGGATAATTACAATTTTTTCCTCTGATAAAGAGTACTTACCCAAAATCATATTTAATTATTACATATTACCTTTTCTTTTCAACATTGCTTTTGAAGTCTTATCCATTTCAATAAAGCAAGGAAAATAGTTTTAATAAATGGAAAGAAAGAACACTGACATTAGAAGATGACAAGATTATAGTCACAGAACATCCCCTTACTTGAAAATTAATGAAATTAATAAGTACAGCATTTCACAAGGTTGCTAAATATGAGATTAGTATATAAAAATTAAATGTATATTTAATACATTTCAACATTTCTATATTTTAACAATACAGGGAAATTAAATTTTAAAAGGATACAATTTATTAGTTACAAAAGTAACCAAAAACTAAAAAACATTATTAAAAACATTTGAACAAGATATACATAAATTTGGTACTCCCCTTTGTTGTCCATCTTTCTGAAAGAGTAGTATAATCTTAGAAACCTCACTTCCACACTATTTGTTATGTAACCCCATACTATCTGGGTCCTGCCCATGATTCCATAGAAACACCATGAGAAAGTTCTGTAGTGATCTCCTAAAGGGCAAGTCCAATAACCTATTTCAGTCCTCATTTTATTTGACACACCTGTGCCATTTTTCTCTAGATATTGCCACTACCAGGTTCTTCTCAAGACTATCTTTTCTTTGACACTGTGGAACTTTACTGACCAAGTTCTCTTTCTCATCAACTGCATCCTCTTTGCTTCCTCTTGTCATCCAGGCTTCTAAAAGGTTGGGAGGGGAGCAGACTTCAGCCCCCTGGCTGAGAATTACATTTCACTGCAACCCACACTCTCTGTTTAGTATCTCATTAATTCTCATGATGCTGGTTTTACACATATAAACTCCAAATATACAGGGTGTGGCAAAAATAAGTTTACAGTCGTTTGTATGGAAACAATACAATAATGATAAATAATAACACAATAAACTCTGTCACGTACTCACAACGTTAAATATATCTTTGCCCCTATTTTGTGTGTTGCTAACGGGACCTATGGTCTCAATGGGAACCCTTGAGTAATATCTGTTGGTTCCTAAGTCAGTTATTTACTCATTCAACAAGATGGTTTTTGCATGGTGCTTTGTGTGTTTACATGTTTAGCATTAAGCTGGAATATTTTTTATTTTAAGTTTCCTAAGATCAGAGGGCATGCATATTTAAGTTCCCACTCTTTAGTCATGATGATATTGGTGATCTGAAAGTTTATCTTTCTTACCTCTTTGAGTCACACAATACCATCTCAAGTGTCATTTTTCTTGATTATCTCAGCTTTTCGCTTTTCACCAATGACTTGGTCTCGGGATATAATGCAACATATGTGAAACCAGTTAGAAACAGTGCTTCTCAAACAGTGTGTGAATCAGCAGCCACAAGTTTGCATTTTGGAAATAGTTTTGGCAGCTGGGGAGATTATCCTGAGCTAGTTGAGACTGTTATCTCTGAGTGGAAAAAAGGAGTCATATGAGGGTGAGGTGGGGCAGAATGAAATCAGTGGAGAAAAGGTAGCAATTAGGCTAACTCAACAGCAACATGGGAAAGGTTAGAAACAAATATTCCGCTGAAACTGAATGTGATTTAGAGCCAGGGAAACCACATAAGCCAAACCTCTCATTTCACAGATAAGGGGCCTGGAGAGAGGTGGTTATTTAGTCAGTTACACGAGTAAGTCAAGGACAGAACCATACCAAGATTCCACAGTTCCAGTTTTAAGTTCATGCTGTCTCAGGATGCTTTCAGGATACATTCTGATGGTCTCTCTATTGGGACTTTTTGACTCTTAGGATTCTTTAAAAGCACCATCAAACAACAATTTAGCAATACTTTCACAGAGAATCACAATGGCAATGAAATCTCTTGCATATTTTTTTCTTCAACCAGAGCTTTAACATCATCCTAGATGAGATGATACATGTGTTGACTCACCCATTTTCCAGCCTTGTGGCTCCTTGACCTTATCTTCCATTCCTGCACATTGGTCCACTCCCAGACCCACAATCTAGATATTGCCACTACCAGGAACTGTTGTGTCAGTAAATTTTTGCTCTCTGGTTTCTATCTCCAACACTTCCATATCTCACACGACTTATGTCTGTCTTGCAAAATTTCCAGTCACACCATGCCTCCCTCTACTCCCAAACTTGTCGTGGCTTTAATATTCTCACCCCCTTTGGACATCATTGTCAGTAATGTCAATCACATTCTTGAAAGCATATTTAAGTTCTTCACCCCTATGATCTTCAGAGTATTGGGTCCAATAATTCATAATTAACCACATCACATCCATTGACTGTTTCTAACCTGCTGAGTTCAGTTGAAGAAAATCACAAAGTTGTAACAATTATCCACTAGTGTATATTTGTCATGTCCACCTTCACTTGGGCCCTCAGTATGGCTCATCATCATTTTACTCTTAACCTTTCTTATTTTCCATATATTAGTGACATTAGAGTTCTCAAATTAGCTTCTCTACTTGACTTGCATGATTCTCAGAAGATCTTGTCTTCTAGGAAATAAAAAACAGGAACCGTGCACACCAATTCATTCAACTTCACATCCAAATAAATACAGTCACCTACCTTCCCTTTTTAAACCTTCTCTCAAAACATACAGAGATATTTATATACACTGAGTGTCCAGAATATTATGATCTCTGAATGCATAATAATCTGGCCACTCAGTGTAAATAAAAGTTAAGTGACCATCGAAACAGAAAGGATGACCGAACAGGCCACATGGGGACCAGGCCAGCAGGGGGGTTAGCAAGGGGCAACCAAACAACTGAGTAGCAGGCTGTGTGGGGTGACCAGGCCTGCGGGGAGGGGGGGGTAGTTGGGGCTGACCAGGCCAGCAAGGGTGGGGGGGCAGTAAGTGGTGACTGGGCTGCTGGGGGGGGGTGGGCAGTGAATGGTGACCAGGCCAGCGGGGGTGGGGGGGAGAAACAATTGTGGGCAACTAGGCTGGCAGGGGGAACAGTTGGGGTGACCATACCAGCAGGGGGAGCAGTTAAGGGGCAATCAGGCAGGCAGGCAGGTGAGCAGTTAGGAGCCAATGGTCCCAGATGGTGAGAGGTCCAACTGCCGGTTTAGGCCTGATCCCCAGGACATCCCCCAAGGGGTCCTGGATTGGAGAGGGTGCAGGCTGGGCTGAGGGGATCCCCCATCCCCTGCCTGTGCATGAATTTCATGCACCGGGCCTCTAGTTTAGATATAAATGCCTAGGCTTTCTCCATTCCATTCACACCTTCTTTCCCTACTTACTGCATGGAGACATTAAAAAAAAACGAGAGAAGCTGTTTTCCTCTTTCTTTTCACTTTCTAATTTAATATATTGGCCTAGTCTTCTCTAAGTTTTAGATACATACACGCGAATTTAAAAGTCTATGCAAGCCAGTAAAATTAATGTCTTTATTTGGTAATGGATCATCATTATAGATCTCAGGGAAAAATATATATAGTACATTTTAGGTTTGTGCATTGTGTTCCTGTACAAACCATCTTCTAGGGGTAAATTCAGAACATCCCACTAGTAATGAAATGCTGATCCTCAGCAGTTAACAGCATATAGTTAACCTACTGACATCATCTGAAGTGGGAGTTTTCAAAAATCCCAATCTTTTTTATTTCCAAAATTTCTAAATCAAAAAGTCAGCTTCTGGGTCACTCTATAAGGAACTTGTGATACCTCTGAGCTCTAGGTATGTTTCCCAAATTTATTTTAAAGAAGCAGCAACTGCATGCATGAAATTCTCCTCACAAACACCATTTCCATTGAGAGAAACCACTTAGCTATCTGCGTGAAGGAAAAAAGAACAGTTTTTGATGGTCTAGGATCCTGGCAGAAAACATTCTCTACTCCACATTGGGAGGGTTGAAATCCTCTAAATAAATCTCAGTATTTGTCCCTCCTTATCAAATAGACCTCAGTGTTCATTTGAAAGCATTGCAACGTTCTGATTTCCTAAAATTGGGGGAAACAAACACCTAGAGTTTCTAAGGTTTCCCTAGGCAGTTGATCTTGAAATGAAATCAACTTAATCCAGAAATTGTATCAACTTAATCCACAAAAGAGGGATGGAATGGAGACGAAGACATTTGCCATTATATTTTACTAGAGGCCCAGGGCATGGACCCCTTGGAGGATGTCTGCTTGCTGGCAATCAGATATCCCTCTCACAGTCTGGGGCTTTCAAAGTCTGGGACCTCTCGCTACTTACCACCTGTCTGCATCGGAGGTGGGAGAGGCCCCCGCCACTCAGCAGTGAGCAGCCCCTCTCCGCCCGTCCCGTGGGAGCACACTGACCACCAGGAGGCAGCTCCTGCATTGAGCGTCTACCCCCTGGTGGTCAATGCACATCATAGCGACCTTTGCATCATAGCAATAAGTCGTTCTGCCATTTGGTTGATTTGCATATTATGCTCTTATATAGGACTAGAGGCCCATTGCAGGAAGATTCCTGCAAGAATAGGGCTCCCTCGGGCCTATTTCTGCAAGAATAAGGCTTCCAGAGTGAAGCAGAGAAGGGAGCCCTTCTCCACTGCCTTGCTCTCTTCTCCACCACTTCGCTCCTTTCTGCAGCACTTGGTTTCCTTCTAGGCTGTCTTCAGTTTTCCCTCAGCACCTGTGTATGCAAATTAACCACCATCTTTGTTGGATTAATTTGCATACTTGCCCCCTCATTGGCTGGTGGGTGTAATGGAGGGACAGTCAATGTGCATGTTTCTCTTTTATTAGTGTAGATTATGACTTGTTCGTGATCTACTTCTTAGATTTCATACATGAGATGGTGTCCATAGATGTACTTCTTCCCTGAATTTGTTTGGAGCTAGTGGATGATAGTCCCTGAGTCAGGCGGGCTGTACCCATGAACGGTGCCTTTTTGCAAAGCTATTTTGTCCTGTGTCAGAAATAACTGCATAATAACTCATTATTTTTCTTTCCTGAGTCTAAATAATGATGCATGCTACCTAATAGTTTATGAACTAATGCACACATGCTCTTAATATGGTGAGCAATCAATGCTCAGGGCTCACCTTCTCTCCTGTTCCCACACCAAAAAGAAAGAAAGAAAGAGAGAGAAAGAGAGAGAGAGAGAGAGAGAAAGAAAGAAAGAGGAAGAATAGGGAACGTTATCTCAAGGAAGAGTGAATAGGAAACTCTAACCATTTCCAGTGGAATTTAAGGATGTGTGTGTGTGTGTGTGTGTGTGTGTGTGTGTGTGTGTGTTACCTTTTAAAACAGTCACAAGATGAAAACTTTTGGGAAAGTTTAGGAGGATTTATGGATATTTAGGGCATTTGGAAAACTCCAAGAAAGAATAGGCATCTCCTTTCGTGTGCCCTGTGGTTCCCGCTGATGCTGCTGTGGCCCTGAGCAGCCCTGTGAACCAGATCCCCAAACAATAAGCACAGCAAATTAAACGTGGCTCCAGTGGTTTTGGACCGGATCCAGTAAGTTATCTTTATTAATGCATCCAGGGAAAATGTTTCATTTTCATTACATTGTTTCCCTAAAGATAAAGGCAGTTAAGAGCACAGAACAAAGACACACCAAAGAAATCTCCGGCTCTTGGCAGCCAGGTTAATTTCCATGTGCTTGGTACAGTGAGGACTTGGCACTGTCCAGCTCCCTCACTCAGGGTTCCAAAAGCATCACCCTCACCCCTTTCTCATGCTGCGTCTCTTTGCTTCCTCTGACATTTTCTTGGCGTTAGCTGAAATTTTGACACATAAATCCCACTTGTCAAATGATATTGTAAAACAAGCATCCAAGTGTCAGCACATGGCCCTACAGTCTGGGGACCAGAGAGGAGAATGAGGAACACCTAGATGGAGGCTTTCATCTGCCTCCAGCCATCTGCAAGTAATTTGAAACCGGTTTCCAATGCAGCTAGGTTATTTGGCCCGGCAACACACACAGCAAAAAGAAAGGGCCAGAGTCATCAGAACCTGTTAACTCTGCAAGAAGTAGATAAAACTGTGTATTTTTAAATCTGCCTCATCAATCCATTAGTATTCAGTCAGATGGTCTGCAATCTCTTTGTAGTTATAAATCCCACCAAACAGCTCTGGCCTGTTCAGACAACACATTTGCCAAACACAACCAGCTTTTTGACCTCACATCTCCGGATTTGAAAATTGCTCAGACCCTGATAGGACTGAGAACCTGAAATCTACACTTCTTATGTGATAAAGATTGATAGAGATGTTTCCAAATTTGACAAGAATTCTCAATATTTATCATTGACCATTCAACAACATGGGTTTGAACTGCACAGGTTCACTTAAATGCAGATTTTCTTTTTCAATAGATATCTATACTGTTTTCAACCCATATGTTTGGGAGTCCCTAGGTGCAGAGGGCTGACTGTATGCATTGATCTATGACATTTTATATAGGGGATCTGAGCATCCCTGGATTTGGTATGCACAGAGTGTGTGGGTGGGATATCCTGGAACCAATTCCCTGCAGGACAACTAAATTTTGGGGGAGTCAAAATCTTTGACTGCATGGGGGGCAACATCTCATGCTGTTCAAGGGTCAACATACCATTAACAAGTTGTGATACTGAAAGGATGCTATTACACAATAAAATAAAAAGCAAGTTTTGGTCATTCATGCTGAAGGAAATATTGTGATCTCTTTTCTCAATAAAAAACGATATTGCTAAAGCCTTTCCATAAGAAGAGATGATCAAAGAGTATGCAGACAAAAAGTATAGAAATAAAGTGTTTTATAGGTGTGTCATGAAGTTAATGAATTAAAAAATACATATCATTCTGTAGTTTTAGTGTGATAATTATTGTGTTTTTAAATTTTATAGCTTGTATATTGTCCCTCAATACAGAATAATGTTCATTTCCATATCAGATCTTTTCACAATTGTTATTCTTTTCCTCAAAGAGAGACCCCAAAATTATACAAGCTATGGGCCTTGAAAACCTGAATTTGTCTGCAGAGCCAAGGAACAAACTAGACACACCTCCGATTACAGGAGGGCTGGGCAAGCCCTTGAAAAACCCTGTGCTAGTTTATCTTCAGACATCCCTGTCCCTTCTGACCCTGGCCGCTAACCCTGGTCTCCACTTCTGCCTGCTCTCCTCCCCACAGTCACTCAGGTGAGGCCCAGGAACCAACACCATCACCTGTACGCTGCTTCCTTCCTCGCTGCCTCTGCTCCTGTCAGCACTCACCTGTGTAAACTCAACCTCCAGAACCCTGCTTCAAGTCAAGACAAAAAAGCCCTTTCATAGTTTAATCTGTGATGAAAAATGACCTGACTAACCACTAGATACACAAATAACCTATACAATTTTGAGTTTCCTCTAAAGCTGAAGGCTTATATCTAAAAGTAGGAACGCCAACGTTTGGAGATGCTGGGGGCAGGCCCTCTGTGCATCTCTCAGCACTGAGGATGCTTTTCCAGCTTGCTGGTGGCTGGGTGGGCCACCGTCCAGGAGACCTTCACAGGCTGCCGCCGGTATGGACACCTATCTAAGGACAACAGCAGCCTGCTTTGTTTCTATAGTTCAGACCTTTCCACAAATTCTTTGGGAGACGATTGGATTATGTAGTCATCTCAGGGGACAACCCATGGGTTTCTATTTACAAAATTGTGTAGACTTCCCCCTCAGCTCTGAGTCATAGAAGGAAAAGGACCCCCGAAGCCATCTCCTCCTCCCAGAACCCACCCCTTAGCAGCCCCGCCCCCAGTTTGGCAGTGTTCTCATCACTCAGGGTTAGTAATGACATGGGGCCTGCCAGTCACCTTTTAACACCATTCCATCCACCCTGAGACTCCCTTCAGTGGTCCCCAACCTTGGCTAATTGACAAAGTCACACGAGAGCATGTGAACAAACAGCACAGCTCCCAGCCTCACAATGGACAGACACACTGAATTGGGATTTCTGGAAGGTGGGACTGGGAATATTTGGCATGTCCTCAGGGAATGTCAATAATTTATTTATTCATCTTTCTCAGATATATTTTCTTCTCTAGTTGCTGGCTAGTCGCCCTTGTGCTATGTTACCAATCCACTTTCATAAAGCATCCATTTATCTTCGCCCTGAAAGAGAGCTGATTCCTCACCTTTTAGGACTAGAATGTTCATTCATCAAGTCTCAACACTGTTCATCTTGACTGTAACAGTCTGGAGACTGATATCTATTGTGAGCCCATTTAGATCATTGTCCACACAACAACCAAATTGATCATTGCAAACACAAATCATATTCTTAAAGCCAATAAGCCTAGGCAACAAAAAATGAGCAAAAAACCTTTAGGTCATATAAATGAATCTTGACCAACAATCTCTACCATATACAAACATTAATTCAAAGTGGGTCATACACAGAGATGTAAAAACTACAAGCACAATATTTCAAGAAAATCGTTGTCACTTTAGGCTAGATAAAGACTCTTTGAAAACAAAAATCACAAATCATCAAAAATTAATGAATTGAACTTCATTAAAATGTAAAGCTTTAAAAACTTTGTTTAAAACATACACTAGGAAGAAATACTTGCAAAACACATAGAATAAGTATCCAGAATATACAAATAACTAAAAAATCAATAGTAAGAAAGTAATCTAAATATTTAATATTGGACAAAATATTTGAACAGGGTATATAAAATCATGGAAAGATGCTTTTCATTAGTCCTTTAGAGAAATGGAAGTTTAAACCACAATGATATACTACTATATAATTATCATAATGGTAAAAAAAAAAGAGAGAGAGAGAAGTTGGAAGGGTGAGAGGGAGGAAGGTAAAAAAAAAGGAAAGAAGGAAGGAAGGAAGGAGGGAAGAAAACTGACAATAGTAAGTGTTGATGAAGATGTAGAGCAACTAGGATGAGAACGCTCATACATTGCTGGTAGGAATACAAATTGATACACTTTGGCAAAGAGTTCGGCAATCTCTTATAAAGTTAAAAATATACTTTAAATAAAATATCCACAGTGCCACTCCTAACTATTTATCTAAGAGAAATGAAAATTTATGTTCCTGCACATGTTCATAGTGGTTGTTTTAAAAAACGTGCTAAATATTCAGATGTTGAATATCATTTTAAGTTTGTGATACATCAGTACAAGGAAATGCTACCCATCAATAAAAAGAAACAATCTGCTGATTTGTACAATATGAACTAAGCTGCACAATACTAACCCATTAAGTGAAAAGCCAGACTAAATGACTCCACAATATATGACTCCATTTATATGATATTCTGGAAAAGTCTAAGCTTTCCAGAGGTTCTGTGCATATGAACAGAAGACAGATTAGTGGCTTCATGGAGCTGGATGTTAGGGGAGTGGATTGAATAGAAAGCAGAATGAGGACATTTAATGGGATGATGGGAATGTGCTATAGCTTCTCTAAGTGTGGCTATGTGACTGCATATAATTGTAAAAATTACAAAGAACTCCATCAGGGTGCATTTTGCTGTGTGTAAAATAGAAAGTCTATTTAAAAATTGTAAACATAACCTAACAGAGAAAATAATTAATTGATTTAACTTTTGCATACAATCACTTCAATTATATATTCTCTGTGGAATATATTCTAAGGACAAAAAGAACTGAAATGAAATTTGGAACTTAGTATGTTTAGTATTCTATATAATAAAGAGGTAATATGCAAATTGACCATCATTCTAACACACAAGATGGCTGCCTCCATATGGACACAAAATGGCCACCATAAGATAGCAAGCAGGGAAGAACAGTTAAGTGTGACCAAGCAGGCAGAGGAGGGCAGTTATGGGCAATCAGGCCTGCAGGGAAGGGCAGTTGGGGGAGACCAGGTCTTTAGAGGAGGGCAGTTTGGAGTGACCAGGCCAGCAAGGGAAGGCAGTTAGGGGCGATCAAGCTGGTAAGGGAGGGTAGTTGGGGGAGACCAGGGCTGCAGGGGAGGACAGTTAGAGGCAATCAGGCCAGCAGGGGAGCAGATAGGCATCAATCAGGCTGGCAGGGGAGTGGTTAGGGGGTGATCAGGCTGTCAACAGAAGCAGTTAGTGACAATCAGGCAGGTTGGCAGGTGAGTGGTTGGGAGTCAGCAGTCCTAGATTGTGAGAGGGATGTCTGACTTCCTGTTTAGGTCCAATCCCTCAAGGGGTCACAGATTGGAGAGGGTGCAGGTGGAGCTGAGGGAGACAAACATACCCCTTCATGAATTTCATGCACCAGGGCTCTAGTTTGCAATAAAATTGGTGTTATACATATGAAACTATTTTATGTATGGAATAGGATAAAGCAAGTAAGTAAATAGATTAATAGTATTAGAAACTAATATTTAAAGAAACTAATATTGAATAAGATAAAAGAGGTATTATATAAAATTAAAGAAAGTCTAAAATTTTTATACTTTTTTTTTACTTAGAATTGATATGAACTCACAATTAAAAACTTTTTTTGTAATATATTTTTAATGCTTTCAGAGAGGAAGAGAGAGGGAGAGAAAGATAGAAACAAGTGATTTGTATGAGAAATAATCATTGATCAACTGCCTCCTGCATGCCCCCTACTGGGGATTGAACCCACAATCCAGGCATATGCCCTTGAGTGGAATCAAAGCTGAGATCCTTCAGGCCATAGGCCAATGCTCTGTCCACTGAGTCAAACCAGCCAGGCTGAACTCATAATTTATGTACATTCTAGCACTGTCTATCCAAATTAGCTAGAAATAATGACACTCCAAGAGGAATGAGCAGAGTTAATATTCAGCTATTGATTTCTGAACATATTGCACACAGAAAACACCACGATTTGTTACAGCAACAATTAATTCTGGATCTAGGACAAGGAAAACACAAGGAACAGTGTAGTGAAAGAAAACAAATTGCTCAACTACTAACAGGACCATATCAAAGAAACATGAGAGCCTTCTTGAAGTAGCTTATACTAGCCAAATCTGGAACATTTGAGTATCAAAAAGAGCAATGATGGCAATGAATTACAATACACTGGATTTATAAAAAGATTTTACAATGATAATGGAGCAAGATTGGGAAGTAAGAAAATCTCTTCTTTGTAGAAGACTACCAGCTAATATATGAAGAAGGAATAATAACATTGAAAAAATTATCAATTTGCAAGCTCTAAGTAATAATTGTAATGGGAAGTCATCACTGGTCGGTCAAGAAAATCCTATCTAATAAAGAGGGAATATGCAAATTAACCATCATTTCACGACAAAGATGGTGGCACCCATAGCAACAGGGCAGGACACTGGCATTGTCACCCGGGCATTGAGGTCAATGGCTTTGCCCACTGTATCTGCCTCCCAGGGGCACACCTGCATCAGTGGCTCTCATACACGGTTCCAACCACTGAGGAGTAGTCAGACCCCAGGGCCACCTTCTTTGCGGAGAACCAGGAGGTCAGTGCCCCAAAGCCCAGGTGAGAGCATGGCTCTGCCTGCTTCTTTTCAGACCCACCAGGACATAGGTGCAGAGCCCGCCTTCATGGTCTCTCTGGAAGCAGCCTCCTGGGGCAGGTGAGCGGGTTGGAGGTCATGCTTCTGGCTCTGTGCTTTCTGTAGGGTGGGGAAGAGGCAACTCAGCTCATCCTCCTCTCCCCAATCCTCTCCTTTCTAACCAGAGGCCTCATTGGGAATTTAGCTTCCTTTGTTAAACAAGGGGATTCTGCACAATGATTGTCCGACCTCTGCAAACACATCTAGGGCCGGGAGCCCCCCCTGGCCCGAGGCCGGGCAGTGACTGTACACAAGCACACACCCTTCTTTTTGTGGAAGATGGATGGCTGCTCAGAGGACCTGTGGAACAGCAGGGATCCACTGAGCAGTGCCCAGGCATTTGGTGACCAGTTCGCTTGCGAAGAGGTTACTGGAGAAGGGTGTCTCTCTGCAGCAGATGTTTCTGGCCAACCCCTCTGACAGCCCCAATGGTGAGGTTTCCCACAAAAACCACAATGCAGGATGAGACCTGCATTTCCTCACCACCAAGCTCTCTGAGAAACTAAGAAAGAGGCTTCCACAGCTGTGACTGTGAGCACTTCACGCAAACCCACATGACCGCCTCCCCAGCCAGCACCCAGCACCTATCACTCACTGGTCTTCCATGTTCTGTTCACCCAAACCTATGACAGCACAGCTCCATCACTGTGATCTTAGGGGATCATGATGGAAGAAGGCACCATGACTGCTCCAGGGATGCAACAGTGGTGTGACTCAGGGTGCAGAGAACTGGCCGCATTCCCAATGTCCGGATCTGGTTACTGCGCGGGATCAAGGCTCCAATTCCCCAAGCCATGCCTTCCCCTTAAGCTTTGCACAGCCCTGATGGGCACTGCACTGCTGAGCAGCACAGAGCAAATGCATGAAACCTCCCAGCCCAGGAGCGAGCCAGTCTCAGGCAGCTGGCCACTGCAGGGATGGCCTTGCTGGCCTCCCTACACTCCATTGCCTGCTGAGGTCCTGACCCTATGGTTTGGTTCATTCCTCTTCCTCTCCAGCCTCCTCTAGAGACCCGAACTTGTATATATATAATCATCCGAAGAAAAAATGATTAAAAAATTTCCAAATTTAGCAAAATATAGTAAAAAATAAAACTACAGATCAAAGAAGCTCAGTGAATAGCAAGCACAGGATATAAAGAAAGCTACATCAAGATACATAAAAATCACATTGCTCAACACTAATAATGAAAAGAAAAACCTTTTAAGTAGTCAGAAGAAAAGAGACACACTATACAAGGAATAAACATAAGGATTACAAAAGATTTCTCATCAGAAACAGTGTAAAGGAGAAGAGAATACAACAATATCATTAAAGTACTCACCAGGAGAGGGGGAGGATCCTCTCAATTTATAATTCTAGAAGCTGAGTGAAAATATTTTAAAAAATAGTTAAAATATATTTTTTTCATGTATAAAAGATTGAAAATTTTTTTCTCACCAGCACATTTGTAGTGTAAGAAATGTTAAAAGAAGTCCTGCAAATCAGAAATAAAATGTTGCCAGATTCGGTATAAATCAGATAACGATTTATACCAAGAAATGAAAAACACCAAAGACAGTAAATGCATAGGAATAATAGGAGTTTCTTATTATATAAATATATTTAAAGATAATTAACTATTTAAACAAATAATAATGTAATGCCAGTTTTATAACATCTGTGAAAGTAAAATTAATGACAATAATAGCACAAAGATTGCCTGGGAAAAATGAAATTTTGTTACAGTGAAGGTTCTATACAAGATGTGAAGTGGTATAATATCCACTTGAAGATAAACCATGACAAGTTAAAATCCTATATAATAAAGAGCTAATATGCAAATAGTCATCACGCCTTCATGCCATCATGCCACAATGGCTCAGACACTCAATACTGGGGAGAGAGGAATGGAGACCAACCAGGCTACAGCCCAAGAGAGGGACAAGCCACCCACTCCAGGGTCCCAGCTGCCAGCAGCTGCACCTGTACTTCTGGCCTAGAAGAGGGACAAGCCACATACCCTGTGGTCCCAGGTGCCTGCAGCTGCAGCCTGGGCAAAGCCTCCCACCCATGGTCCCCTGCAGCTGCAGCCAGCCTGAGTGAAGCCAGCCCAGGTCCTGGGTGCCTGTGGCTAGCCAGAGGGAGGGAAGCCTAGGTCCTGGGTGCAGGCTGAGGCAGAGGCAGTTAGGGGCAATCAGGCCAGCAGAGGAATCATTAGGGGCAATCAGGCGAGCAGGCTGGTGAATGGTTAGGAGCCAGCAGTCCCAGCTTGCAAGAGGGATGTCCTATTGGATAGGGTGCAGGCTGGACTGAGGGAATCCCCCACCTCTGTGCACAAATTTCATGCACCAGGCCACTAGTATAAGATGAAATGTTGTTAGGGAACATATTAATCACATAGTCAAGTTACCCCCCAACCTGCTCACACAGATTATTTACTAATCCCTAAGGGGGAAATCTACCTTACTATGCATAGACCACACTAGTTACCACATCACTTTAGCCAAGTGACCGAAGAGGACCACCAGTCTGACATCATGAACTTTCTGGTATAAAGCATTCAGAAATATAAACACCAATGTTCTTGCCAAAGAGCCTGAATCTAACAATGAATAATCAATCAGGCAAATCCATAACTAAAAGATTTAATGAGAAGACTACCCTGGATTCTTCAGAAAAGTCATTGTCATGAGAACAAAAATAAAAAAAAAATAAAAAATGGGAAACCTGTTCTAGATAAAAAGAAACTAAAAAGACAACCAAATGCAATGTATCAACCGTGATGGACCTACATCAATCAATAAATAAATATAACAAAAGACATTCAGAAAACAATTGGGAAAATTTTAATATGGACTTCCTATTAAATGATATGATGAACTTATTATTTTTATTATTTTTTTATATTTTTATTGATTTTTCACAGAGAGGAAGGGAGAGGGATAGAAAGTCAGAAACATCAATGAGAGAGAGACATCAATCAGCCGCCTCCTGCAACGCCTCCTACTGGAGATGTGCCTAGAAGCAAGGTACATGCCCCGGACCAAAATCGAACCTATGACCTTTCAGTCCACAGGCCGAAGAATCTCTAGGTCAACCAAAAAAAAATTGAAGATCAATAATCTATCCACTGAGCCAAACCGGTCTCGGCATGATGAACTTATTATTAATCTGGGGGTCATGATAATGATACTGTGGATATGTTTTCATGTTTAGGAGATATACAATAAGGTCTATGGAAGTGAAGTATCATAATGTTTACAATTTACTAGGTGTACCAGTTAATAATGCAGATGTTTTTTTAATAGTTGGAGTTACACATATGTTGATATATATGTGATTTGATATATATGCTATTTTGTTGTACTGACAGCAAGCTTCAAAACTTCATGTCAAATTTGCTGAAGGTGTTAATATCATCAATATTTTTATGCTTAAAAATGTCAAATTTTATGCCAAAAAAAGAGCATTTGCAGGAAGTTTTAATTCATTATTTTATTTTGAAGTTATCAGATACTTTGAGAAACTTACAGTGAACCTGCTTCATTCAAGATACTTATGAATGCTGGTTTAAATGCTTTAAAAGTGATGATTTTGATGTGAAAAACAAAGAATCTCTAGGTCAACCAAAAAAAATTTGAAGATCAATAATTACAAGCATTATTGGTGTCAAACTCAAAAACAACTTGCAGAAAGATTAAACTTTGCTCAGCAAACAAATTACAATCATTTACAAGCAATGGGAAATATATTAAAGGAAGGAAAATGGGTGCCATATCAACTGAGAACAAAAGACTAATGGAAACTGAAAAGTCATCAGTAAAATGTTGTTTCAAAGTCTTTTTTGCATCAAATTGTAACTGGTGATGAAAAGTGGATTTCTTTTGAGAATTATAAATGCACAAAATCATGGATTGATACAGGTCAACCATCAACAAGACCAAATTACTTCGGAAAGAAGACAATGTTGTGTTTGGTGGGATCAGGAAGTTGTGGTGTATTATGAGCTGCTAAAAACAAGTGAAACCATTAATACTGATTGCTACCGACAAAAGTAACCAATTTGAACCACACTTTGATCATGAAATGACCAGAATGTGCCAGAAGACACAGCAAAGTAATTTTGTTTCGTGATGATGCACCATCACACACTTCAAAACCAGTTAAAGACACTTTAAAAGATCTTGCCTGGGAAGTATTAACGCACTCGCTTTATTCACCAGACCTTGCTCCTTCACATTACCATTCGTTCTGATTGATGGCACACGCACTTTCTGAGCAGTACTTCAAAACATACGAAGTGAAAAATTGGGTCTCTGAATGGCTTGCCTCAAAACAAGAAAAGTTCTATTGGGATGGTATCCACAAATTATCTGAAAGATTGGGAAATCTGTAGCTAGTGATGGACATTGTTTTGAATAAAGCACTTTTGGTGTTTCTTTTGAAATTATCCTGTTTTCTTTGATTACAAAATCCACATTATTAACCGGTATTCCTGATATTTGTAAAATAAGTTCAGTAAGAATATAAATAAATAAATAAATAAATAAATAAATAAATAAATAAATAAAATAACTGATAAGTATAGATGTAGAATATATGGATTTTTATTATACTAGTCTTTATCTTTTATGTAATTTGGAAATATTCAAAATAAAATGGTTGAAAGAAAAAAAAATAACTACCTTGATCAATGAAGCAAAAGCTTGAGATATGTGTTTACTCACATTGCATTCTATATTGTGGTTGGGAGAAAGAAGTTAGTTTTGGAGGTTGCTGACCTGCGGTGGGCATTGGTGTTGCTGGGAAAACCTGAAGCACTGCTTTCCATGCCTGGGGTTCCGTTGCCCAAAGCCAGATTGCAAACTTTGCATTTTCCCCAAATGAGTGTCTGGAAGAGGCAGGCAATACTAAACAGCAGAAGTCTGTGCTTCCCAGCAGTTTGAGCAAAGGCATTGGACCAAAAGGTTATTAGTTTTAATTCCAGCTAAACCACTGGCAAAATGATGGCTCCCCTCAAATTCCTTGGGAATAGATGGAAAACACAGGCTTCCTCAGAAACCTGCTACAATATTTGGGCAAGGTCCCTTTGGGAAGTCTCTTTCTTCCATTAATTAGTTTATCACCACTCATTTTTATCTAATCACCTCTAATTAAATTTAGGGATAAGAGAAAATAAAGATATAAAATCGCATGGGTTCTTTTTATTTTGATAAGCTTTTGTGAAACTATGGGTTTTGTTTTTTCCCCTTTGCTAGATGTTTTACAGAACACTAGATGTTCTCCAAAGAATATTGTGGGAAGAGAGGGCCACGTCTAGACAGAGAAACGAAAACAGCAAGTTTTCCACTGAAACGAATGAAGAAAGTTGTCCAAGCTTTG
Source organism: Lasiurus cinereus (assembly GCA_011751065.1). NCBI lineage: Eukaryota > Metazoa > Chordata > Mammalia > Chiroptera > Vespertilionidae > Lasiurus > Lasiurus cinereus. Next base: position 32,437,864 of record JAAGEH010000293.1, on the reverse strand, counting down.
CATATACTAAGGGCCATCCCAATCAAAGGACTCAATCCACTCCACTCCAATTATAAGAGTATGCTTTGAATATTCAATTTTAATAAAATTCAAACCAGGCTTATGGTTGCTCAATCTTTTTTAGCAGGTGCCAAAAATCTAGCCAAATGTATGGAAGCGGATTCCTCCTCTGTGAACCGCCACAGGAACTTTGATGTTTATGCCGAGTAGAGGGAATCTAGGTTGATTGCCCTCTCTTCCAGAAGACTATCCCTTTCTTGGTGAAGTGCATTCTTCTTGATTTATCCAGCTTGGAAGGACACCATGAACCTGGCGTTCCAAACCTACTTATTAAAAATGCTTGACCCTTTTATTCTTTGATCAGTCTTGAAAATCGGAGACTCTCATACAACAAAGTAATTAACTTTTGCAATTTTTTCATTTAAAAAAAATCTAATTTTAAGATAACCCAAATGTACGGTGTATTGCACCTTCCGTTTACTATTAATCCTTTTTAAAAATACTTTAAACCTAAAGGTAATTTTTAAAAATTTAACTATCAGTCCTTTGAAAAAGCAACACAATTAAATCTGATACTAGATTTCCTAAGTTGAAAAATGAGTTTGCTTTGTACTTCCCAACACGCCTGAGGTTCCTCCTGAGAAAATCTCCCCCACAATGTGCTGCCTGTTGTTCTTAAGACTTAACGGTGCAATTTAGAAATATAACTAAGCAGCTATTCCAATGAAAATTCGTGTAAATACCTCAGTACACAACATTTTTTAACGAGTTACCACATATAGCACCTCACTCCTGTTGGCGTTCGGTGCAAACATCTTGTCTTCATCCAACCACTCACATTTTCGTCAGCCCTTGAGCTGTCTTGGTTTATTTCTGAATCTCAGTTGACATGGCCCTAAAAGAGTGAAAGAATTAAACATGCTGATGTCATGTTAGATAAGGGGAAGCAGATTTTGAAATGCCTGTTTGGCATGTGGCATTGGAATTTAAAACATCCTGTATAAAAAATTCTTAAATAGCAATTGGGAGGTTCGTCGTGGACCCAGGCACTAGAAAATCATGTTTGTTTTTTGAGAACTCTGCAAGGTAAGTTTCTTTATTCCCTCATTAAGAATTATACAGGGTGGTTACACAGCACCCATTGCCCCCAGTTGTAAAGGAAATGCTAGATGCGTTGTTTATTTTATGCATAGGTACGGCCAACCAAACATGCTAAACTACTTAGAGCAGTTTATTGACACTGGCAAAAAACAACAAGTTAGGAAAGCAAATGACACAGATTGTATGTTGGGGAGTTTTCAAGGTTTCTTTCCCTCGGCCCCCTTTTTTTTAGAACAGTTTTCTGCATCAAAAATATGTTGAGAATTTGGAAAGCAACAAGCAATCAGGGTTTTGTTTTGTTTTGTTTCCTTCTAAAGCTATAATTTGATAATGTGCCAATCTCATACAGTGGACTTTTCAAATTTAATCATTTTTGCTCATTCATGATGGAAAGGTCTGTCCAATAATAAACACCTACAGGTATTTGTTAGGTCTTCAAGCCTGAACTAGTAAGCAGAAATCAAACAAAACCTTTGCAACAAGCAACTTTTCAATGACCAAATTTCAAGGCAAAAAAATAACTCTAATACCATTCACGGATATAGTTTTAGTTTTGACCAAATACTAGTTAATCTTTTGTTCTTCTACAAAAAAAGTAAAATTAGTCTCAATCTACAAGTACCCATATGAATAAATTTTTAAAGACAATATATATGCATTTGAGAATATGTATAGTAGTATAGCATAGTACTTCAGGATGTATTTATTTCATCATTTATCATTACTGCATCCTCAGATCTCATCAGCTAACAATTTTGTATAGAGGTGATATGACACAATGGAGGAGAATATGACTAAACTGGATTTTGTGCTGTCATTTACTATTTCTGTGAACTTAAAGAAAATTTATTAGCTTTCCTCTGCCTTGGTATCTTCATCTGCAAAATGTGATTAATAATACCTTCTCTTAGGTAGACTATATGAGGATTTGAATGAGAAATATTTGTAAAATCATTAGAACAACTCCTAGCACATAATAAACAATTATTAACAGCTATTCCTTTTAAACTCTAGGAGCCTCCTTTCTAGAATAGTGTTCAATTTAACCCACAAATACATCACTTAAAAGGCAATTCTTTGAGAAAACGTGATATTTTTCTGACTTCATATAATGCTTGTCTAGCCCATTAAGACTTTTGCATTCCCTTGGATAAGAAAGCTTGTATTTATTCGCACGCCAAAATGCAGGACATTTGGTATTTCATCATCCCTCAATATAATCATAGGAGGCAGAAAGCATGATTATTCCTATTTCACAGATAGGAGAACTGAGGCTAAGAGCCCATAGGCTACAGAAGCGGTTAAGTGATACAGGCAGCATTCAAACGTGTGAAATCTGACCTTAAATAAGAATCATCAACTTAGTACCTGCAATACCCTCTATTGAGTTATTTACATTATGTGGAGAAAAGGAACCACGTGTTTGGGACTCCCATTAGGAAGAGAGAAGATGGTGAGCTCAGTAAAGTTTGGAGTTTGCGTTTTAGCACCTGTAGGAAAGGGAAGAATTCTGAGTCTCCTGGCTGAGAGGGACAGTGATCATGTCTGAACAAATCCACAGGCATTTGAATCATATTCCAAGCCTGTTGTTGATCTCACTTTCTGATCCTAGAATGTGAAAACAAAATCTAGACTCGCGGAGCCAATACACTGCACTCTGACGGAGAGATAGATGGTAACAGGAAGAGAACAGTGGGATTAAATGTCTATTTCTACCACAACAAACCAAGCTGCCAGGAGATGGTAGGCCAAGTATCAGCAACAGCACTGGCTCTCATCCTTGTGTGGACTTTGGACTCAATGGAGTCTGAAGCGTACTTGGTGTTTATTAGCTCACTTAATCCTCATAAGAATCCTGCATGATGGTACTATGATCAACCCGCTTTGTGGAAGGAACGCTGAGGCAGTACAACTCTCAGTGCCTGCCTCATGCTCCATCAGTGACAAATGGGCAGGATTAATGCCAGGCGAGCGGACAGCTGGCCTGCCCCTCAGCCCCACAGGCATGGGAAGGAAAGCAGCCAGTTCTGGCCCCTTGGACTTGATGACGTCATGACACAGGCTCACCCACACTCACACACCTTCACACTTCACTTTCACCTCAAGGTGTGGGGTACTTTTAAAAAGGGGGAAAGTGAATGGTTGCTGAGGACTCTGGAGAGGGAATTGAGGGGTTTGTGTTTAATGGGAAGGGAATTTCAGTTTGAGAAGATGAAAAAGCCCTGGATGTGAATAACCATTACCCATTGGTGATGGTTGCATCACAAGGTGAATGTACTTAATGCCACCGAACTGAACACTTTAACATGATTAAAATTATAAAACTGTATGTTACCCATAAATTTGACTCCTACAAACAAAAAACAAAAACAAACAAAACAAAACAGGAGTCAAAGAAAAAAACCTGTGGAAGGGACATTTGACCCAAAGTGTCCATTTTGCCAAGGCTGAGAAAGCTTGGGTTCCAGGAGGTGTGACAGTTTTCTGTAGAAAGTGTACTGATTTGACTGGTTTTATTTTTAGAATTTGAGCGAATGCTGTCTGCCTTTACCCTGGAGAGAAAACAGGACAGAGGTTTATTAAGCTCCTGGGAAACTCAGCAGAGAGCTTGTTTAAGGAGCAGGCTTGGAATACAGTTTTCATTGAATAATGATGGTCATTGTTCAAAGTAGCTTCTAGGATAAGGTGGTCTTGTCATCTCTCAGGGTTTTATTTTTGGAGGAAAAGTGATATATTTCCAATGTAATCTCTGCTAGATCATTCAAAATTACAGCATAATCTTCAAGTGAGAACAGATTTTCAGATTTAGAAAATCATTTTTGCCCACTAATCAGCAAGATAGAAAAAAAAAAAAAACCAGAAACCTTGGAACTAGCTAAAACCCCAAATTGTGGTACCCAGGCTTTTTGTCCATTAGGATTGTATCTCTCAATGAATCAAAATCTTACCCTTGAAGGTCGAGGTTTTCATACAAACCAAGATAAATAAAACTATTACTTTTTTTTCAGAATGTCTAGTAGAAATATAATTTTGCATACCTGTTGGTTTTATAAAATCTGCTTTTAAAAACGGAAAATAAAGTTTAATACCAAGTTATTACTTACAGTTGTCATTGGCAAAGCTTCTAGCTGCCTTCTGAATTTCAGGCACTGCCCAGTGTTGTTTGACTTGCAAAAGACTTTTTAAAAAAATATATTTTATTGATTTTTTACAGAGAGGGAGAAAGATAGACAGTCAGAAACATCGATGAGAGAGAGACATCGATCAGCCGCCTCCTGCACGCCCCACAGTGGAGATGTGCCTGCAAGCAAAGTACATGCCCCCAGCCGGAATCGAAGCTGGGACCTTTCAGTCCGCAAGCTGACGCTCTATCCACTGAGCCAAACCGGTCTCGGCGCAAAAGATTTTTTTAATGGAGATCTCTAAGTAGAATTGCATGCAATCCTATGAAGGATACATTTTATTCATTTCACTTCCAGTTTGATTTTTTAACTGTTAACTTTATAATTTTCCAGAAAGAAAAGGCTGTGCGTTGTGTGGCATGGCATTATGATACAGGATTTACACTGTATGTCTTTGCATGGCCTTGTGCCTGGGACTTCTATCTAAATCCTTCATCTCTACAAGCCTCAGGGGACCTTCTTTGGAACCAAAGTGCTAGAAAATCTTTTCACTTCCAGTCTGATTTTTTAACTGTTAATTTTATAATTTTCCAGAAAGAAAATTATAATATTTAAACTTTTGTTTTGCAAAGCTGTTGATAGAGACAGTAATAGAGAGATGTAAGGAAAAGTTAGTTTGTGTCTTTTTTTTTTTAAGCCTAAACACTTTTTAGAAGTCCCAAGGAGCCTTCCCTTCATTCATCCATTCAGCAAATATGTATTAAGCACCTTCCACGTACCAGACAGTGTTGAGAAAATGGAAACACAAAGGTGAGCAAAAACAGATTGTCTCACTTTTGAGAAGCTGACTTTTTAGTAAGGGAGTTAGCTCTCAAACCACTAATTAAGTGATAATTTATGAAATTTTTAATTATTTCATTATCATTGCAAATGCTTCAAAGAGAGCCAGTGGGTGTTATGAAAGTTTAACTGAATAATCTGTTCTTATTTGGGAGTCAGGGGAAATTTCCTGGAGAAAGAAATATTTGAGCTCAGTACCACTGATGGATCCATCCAAGTGTCCTCAGCCCTGTAAGGGAGCCAACACCTCCTGTTCTAGAACATGCTCAGATTGCCCTGAACCTTGAGGCCCTTGTCCTAAGATCTCAAACCTGGTTCTTGGGCTTCTGTGAGTCTCTTCCCTGGCTCTATCATCCCAAGCAGGAGTGCTAGACTTCAGCATGGGCGGGAGGGGCTGTTTGCAGAGGGTAAGCATGCATGGACTTTGATGTGCACACTGGGGTGTTCATAGGTCCTTTCATGATGTGAGAAGAGACCAAGGATGGGGAAAGAAAAGAGATGAGGATTTAGCCACTAGCCAGGAATCAGGAATCGCTGTGCTTACACCATAACATTCTAATGTGGAACACCAAAGAATTCAAGAAGTCTAAGTCCTGTCTATAGTATGTGAACTTCTATTTGAACTCTTGCCATGAACTCTAAAAATGTTAGGGGTGCTCCCATTTGATCTGGGCTTAGTAAGCAGAGCTAGAATTGACTGGGCAAGGTAAGGAGAAGCATTCCAGACAGAACAACCCATTTGTGTAAAGGTTCTGAGGTGGAAAGGAAAATTATGTGTTTAAGGAACTGAGAGGAAGCCACTGTATGTGAGACATGTAGTCTGACTATAGCCTGATGGAAGAGTTGTCCAGGGCAACAGAAGAGCATCCTTGGAAAAGATATTATATATTTTGCATCCAAAAATGATATATTATATATTATGTGTCTGTTGCATATTTTTATATATTATACATTTTGTGTCTGCTGCATATTTTTGGGTAAAAATTATGAAATTACTTATATTGCTAAACTACAACTTATATGCAATATATTAAAAGAATTGGGACATTTAAAAATAATTTTTAAATACTAAATTATCAGTGTCACATTAGTTTCATAATTCCATGGAATATAGAGAATTACTCCTCATGTCTTTTAAGTCCCAGGCCTAGGAAACAGGATCCATTCAAGCTCAAATTTTATATTCAATAAATATTCCTAATATTCATTCATCTGTTTATTAACTCAGCTATAGTTTCCTCAACTGTAATATGTGAATAATAATAGTATAATAGAGATGTTGGAAGGATAAAATAAATAAATATAAACATAGAGCACTAAGAAGTAACCAGGTACGTAATAGGATGATGTGGCCCCTGAACCCATAAGAGATTTCAATTCTCAGAAAAACAAATGTACAAGTAATGCTGTGTTAAGTAATATAAAAACAGCAAGATTTTAAAACCACAGAGAAGGAACTAGTTCTACCTGCAGAATAGTGTAAGGTTTCCCAGAAGAGGAGATATTTGATCATGAAGATTTCAATAAGCCCAGAGGAAAAAGGACAGCTACCCCACTTGACCAAAAGGATGAAGGCATGCATATTAGGGGAAGACTGGGTCATGGGTGTGGCATAGAATAGATGGGTCTAGTATCAGCTAGGTGATGAGGCAGGTTAGTAAGAAGTTAGAAAAATCTCTTGGCAAGTGAAATAAGGAAACTGAGACCAATAGCTGAACAAACTGGCTGAGCCATTTATAGCCAGAGACAGAAGGTCATCTCCCTTGACATAACATCTAGGCCTCAGTTGTACTTCAGCTCCAGGAGATGCCAGGGTGACATCGGGATCAGCTGCATTGATTAATGAATCCCAGGGCTTACCAGCAGACCCCGAGGGATAGATGAATGGATTACTCTGACACAACATTTGCTGTAAAATAGAAGGCTAAGGAACTTCCTGGCTAAAGGAAACGGGCAGCCTCAATTGCCTGCCTCATTAGGCTTTTATTGTAGCAGCAGTTTGAGATAAAGTTTATCTTTTAGATACAATCAGTAGGGTAAGTAATCTTAGGGGCGGGGGGGGGGGAGGAGGGAGATACACGTGTTTGTAATGTCTTTTAAGCAAGGACACTACAAAAAATAAGCACAAGGATTCCAGGAAACACTGGGGGTCTGATCATGCACATACTTGCTTGTAAAGGTCAAGGAATAATTAGGGACACCTTCTTCAGCATTCCCCTAAGTTGGAATTTTGATAAATAGGGCAGGTGACCTTTGCACACTTCCCTTTCCTCAGAATGTCCTCCTTACAAACTTTCCAACCAAGTCTCATGCTTTCCCACAAACGATGCCTGCCCTGGCACTGACCAATCAATGGAGACTACAACCCCAACTAGGACCCTCTTGGAAAGCTGATGAATATTCTATTGAGATCCTCCCCTGAACCCTCCCCTAAAATCTCCACCTTTAACAACTTTTAGGATGTAGAACTCTGTGATCGCTCACCCTCAGGAACATACCCATGACTTCCCCTCCTCCCTCTTTTCTTTCTCCAGAGGCATGAACCTCCTAAACTCTGGGGGATCCCCCTAGACTTGCAAACAAGACAGCAAGGAGCAATGCCAGGCAAACCTTCTGAGTCTGTCCCTAAGTCCCTTTTTCTGACTTCTTGATGAGCCAAAGAAGACCAGCCTATGCTCATTTCCCCAGCCCTTCCTTGTTTCATTGTTTCCCACTTTAATAAATATCCTCTAAAATTCATCTGGACTTGTGTTATGGAATTTTTCCTGCACAAAGTCAAGAACCCTCACACTACCAGCTGGCCCTAGGCAGACCTGTTAGGACCAGCTTTTCAGTAACAGTAGTACTCAGAGTTGAGCCAGATTAAGAAGGGTCTTCCATGTTATGCCAAGGAGTTGGACCTTCCTTTGACAGAGGGGTGTTTCTCAAAGGGTGGCCTTGGATGTTATAACCTGCTGGGGTGCTTGTTAAAAATAAGGATCCCAAGTCTAACTCCAGAATTAATGGATTGGAATACCCAGGCCTGACATGTTTAATAAAGGAAATAAAGAGATTTTGCTGAAACCTACATACATTAAAAAGTGTTATTTTTTATTTTACATTATACTGCAGAATATGTCACTCACAAAGAACATTTAACAACATAGTAAAATTCTCATAATTTGATAAATACACACACACACACACACACATACATACAGAGTGGTGCAAAAGTAGGTTTACAGTTTGTATGAAAAATAATAATTAATAAATAATAATATAAGAATAAACTGTGTTTCAAGCACTCACAGCTGTAAACTTACTTCTGCTCAACCCTGTATTCATTCAGTAGCTCATTAAAACTAGACCCCTAAATAGAGATTAAAAATTAAAAGAACATAAAAGAGCAATTAACTCTGAGGATCCAAGGATGGTGACATTATCATTGATTTTTGGTTCCTTCTTTGTACTTTTCTGTGATTTTGAAAACTTCTAATACAAACTCACCTCAGTTTTATAGTTTGAAAAAGCCCCCAAATATGTGCACCAGGAGATGAGGGAGTGCAAGGAACAGGAAGAGACAGCATTGGATACCCCCTGATGGAAGAGAAAACCTCCCCACCGCAGCAGAACCACCACCTCCTTCCTTTGTGTTCCCCCATCTGTTGAGATGTGCCTCCTCCACTAAACCTAGTTCTTTGAGGCTGGAAATTACACTAACTCATACTATAACTCATACCTTCAATCTCTCCTGGCATCCTGTCAGGCCCAGCCAGGATTCCAAGACCCTGGATTCTACTGCTGGGGAGATGCCCACTTCGCTTATAGAGTGTTAGGGTCTCCAAAGGAGGAAAGCACGAGGCCAAAGAGGGTAAAGAATTATGAATTTATTAGGTCATCTGGAAACCAGATGGGCTGAGCCCCAAAATGGCACCATCCCCCAAAGTCAGAGGTTTTTAAAAGACTCTAGGTGGGCTTTTTCTGGACAGAGAATTCTCTGTGCAGGTCCAGATTCTGGGAAACTCAGAAGGGGAGAGATAATGGTCTTAGCAAGTGGGATGTGGTCTAAGCAAGTGGAATGTCCATTGTGAAGTAGCCTAAAGGTCAGTTCCCAGGGGAGGGTGGGGTATCAATTCAACTATTTGATCAGATCTAACAGGGAGTTGATCCTCAGCCCAGACAGAATGATGACTTCGTGTTCAACTCTGAAAAGCTGTAGACTGGGCTAGCAAGAAGGTGTTAAGAGGTAAAGAGAGAGTTCCCTGCTCTAAAATACCCACACTGCCTCTGGGCAATTTACCATCATAACTTCATTCCTTGGGGGTCTGAATTCTTATAACAGTCCCCTATTAAAATGCAAATGCCTCTGGGAGGTGTTAAGCCCTTGTCAGCAAACACCTTGCTTATTAGCTAACACCTGAGCTGACAGCCATCTTAAAGCACGTGCCTGTTGGGAAATCAGTTTCCAGAGAGGTGGGGAAATGCTGCCACAAAGTGGGAGGACAGCTGGGACTTTGGGTTGACTAAGTTCAGAACTGAAACCGAAGGTCCTAGCTCTAGAAATTCTCTCTCTCTCTCTCTCTCTCTCTCTCTCTCTCTCTCTCTCTCTCTCCCCCTACCTCCCTCCCAACCCTTCTGAATCCCAACCTTTATTCACTAATTAGTACATCTCTTTACCCCTCCCCTATCCCGCCCAAGCATCAGAAGACAGTAGCCTGAACCTAACTAATGGTCACAAGATCTGGACCGGCTTTTTGTTTCAGTTCCTGAGACCTAAAACAGAAAGACCTCCTGGATACTTTCCCATGATACCAGGCAGTGGGACACCAGAACAGACCTAAGACCTGTCCCTGAGACCTGAAGAACTGCTGTATCACCCTTACACAGCATGACCCCAAACTTCTAATCTACAGTGTCTTGTGATTTGGGCCTCATAATCTGTAACCTACACACCATCGCCATCAGGGCTTTTGAGCATTAGGTTCCTGTTTCCCCAGATGATGCCATTCATCAATAAAACAGCCAGTCTTCTCCTGGGCTCTACTAGTGCTGGGTGGACAAAGTCTTTCTGTTCTCTAACGGAGTGTCACAAGGTTTCCAGGGCTGGATCTGGCTATAGTAGTAGGCTGGGACTCTATTGTATCTCTTGGGTGGTCAAGATAAACGTCCAAGTGGGGCATATGGCGGGTAGGAGTGTTTTGGGCCTCAGTGCTCCCACCCTTGCAGGTAGTTTCACTTTCTCGCCAAGTCCCATCATAATTACCTAGTTAATATTAAAAAGCAAAGGGAAGACAGACAGTATAAACTTCCTGGGTATTAACATAAAAACATTCAAACTTGTAAAGAATTTTTGTGAGTTTATTTGAGCCAATTTTTGAGAGTTTATTTGTCAACAATTGCCGGGAAGCAGAATCTCAACTTATTGGGATAATGCTCCAGAGAATGGCAGTTCTTCGTCTTGTTTTATTCATTACAATCAAAAGAAGAGACATAAGTGGATTACATAAAATCCACTGGTGATAGATTAGTGAGGTGGTAAAAAGCAAAGGGGTGGGGTGGGAAACTTATGGGGTTAGATAGAAGTAAAAGGATAGACACATACTTCTTTTACTTGGTGGTGCAGGATAGTTCACAGTCAACAATTAACATGATAACAATAGCAATGAAGGAATTTATGGTCTCCTGGCTCCCAGGTTCATTTGGTTTTGCCCTGAGGGGTCCTGAAAAAGGAAAGTTATATTACCCTGACATTTCATGTCTTGTTAGATGCAAAAGGGCAATAGGCTCAGTTAAGATAGATTGTCCTTTTTCAGGGAAGATACTGGCCTAGGGCATGACTACCCACTATAAACTGCATTTAGCTAAAGTTTTAATTTCAGACCATCCTTTGTGGTTACTTTAGGTCTTTGAGTTTGCAAAACTGTCATGCAGGCCTTCCCTAACCATTAGCACGTGGTCTTTTTTTTTTTTAATTCATAGAAGGAAGCTTCACCAGGAAGCTACAGTTTCACACAGATTATTCCTCCAAAGGGATTAGCAGCCTTCCAGGTAGTGGATTATTGGGGGGAAGAGGAGGGATAGGCACATGTGCAGTAGAAGCTAGGGTGGCCCAGAGGAAGTGATTGCCAATCAGTCCAGTGTGGGAACAATGGGTTGAGTAGGGGATGGACCCTATCAGGAATGCACAAAAATCTTGGGAAGTTAATTGGTTAATTGAAGAAACTCCTGGTTAAAATCCCCAGACAAAAAGTTCCCTTGATCTTACTCTCTCTTGCCCATGCATTCTCAAGTTCTCTCTCCACAGCCATGTGGCCTTAGCAGCCATGTGGACTCCACATGCAGGATGTTGGACTGACTGGGCTTTAATATGGAGCAGAAACTATGAGCAATGGCCTTTATTCTGGCCCTGCTAAAGACCCTGTTGGGCTTTTTCTTTGGTGGGATGGAGAGAAATGGGACATTGAAAACCTAGGGGTTTATTTCCACCCAAATAAATATTACTCGTCTTCCCATGCAAGTATCAAGATATTCTTTTTCTTGAGACATCACAAGAAATCTACTCCCACCAATAACGCCATTATGCATAGGATAGGAATAGAAAACTTAATAATAAAGAGGTTTTGTTGTTTGGTTGTTTGGTTGGGTTTCGTTTGTGTGGGTTTTGTTTTTGTTTGGTGGGTAAGATTAGCTGTGATTTTTTTTTGTCATAAGCATAAATATTCACTGTTTGGGACCCCCAATTATGTACCTCAGCATCTCAGCATTTAAGTTAACAATATAGTAGTTGTTTACTCTTTTGTCTTCTAGTGATTAATCTATGTATATTTAACTCTCCTTATTTCTCTTCAAATATCAAAAAAAAAATTTCTAAGTATTTAAAAAAGTATTCTCTGAAAGTCTTCTTGTTAATCTGTGTCTTTCTGGAAATGGCAGGACTAGAGAAATATGCTGAATTTTCCCACTTTTGTATATAGTATTAGTCACCACAGGAGAGCTAAGTGGCATTCTGCATTGAGTAAGAAAGCCTGAACAGTTTTCAAATATTTGGGGTTCAAAAATCCCAAAATGTATTTTGCCAAAGCATTTGCTTTCCTTTTCATTTTTTAAAAACCCATGTTTATTTCAAGGAGCATTTATTCCATGTGTTTTTAATGCATCTACACTCAGTTCATTAAAGTGCTACCCAAAAACAGTTCTTTTGTGTTGAGAGGACCAGCAAGCCCTCCTGCTTTGACTGGTAGGTGTGTGGTGCTTGCCCCATCCTAAAGACTGGAATGGCCCAACTTCTTCCTGGAGGCCCTGGAGGCCAGAAGTGCAGAGCCTGGCACAGAGCTCTGGCACTTGAGGCCCTGGCATCATAGTGCCCTGAGATGTGCATATCGGCCAATTAGTAGTCAGCAAGGTCCTTGACATTTTAGTGCCCTGGTCAGAATTTAAGTTTTGGAGAATTGCATCCTGCTTTTGTGAATCTTGGTAATGCTGAGAATTTAAGGGCCAGGCTGCAGCCCACATGACCTTATTAAGTATCCACATGGAGACAGAAGTGTATCAGGAGCCGAGAATGTCATCATGTCTCCATTTCTGTAGTGATAGGGAGTGAGTCAACACTCTAGAAAAGTTCATCCAGACCTGGTGAGTTGAAATTGCTTAAATAAGTAGCAAAACGACACCATCTTTCCACTTTATTCCGGGTGCATGGCCCCATGCTGAATGCAATTGTGTTTTTGAAAGAAGCAGGATGTCAACACAGTCTTAAGAAGGATGTGTGGTTGCCTGACTTACACACTGGTAGACTAGCTCAAGCTGGACTGTTTCAAAAATTAAATGTTTTCCATTTACACCATCTTACCACATGTCAAGCACTGGACTAACTTCTCTACGTATGTGATCCCACTTGTAAAAAAAAAATTAATAAACAGACACCCCATTTAAAGTGAAGTAAGGAGGCCCAAAGGGGAAGCTCTCACACCCTACATTGATCATGAAGCACAACAGGGGGCAGTCCTTCCCAGCTTCCTCTTTGCCTCTTTAATAAAGGCTTTCGCTCCTTTGTTTCAGAGGACTTACACTGAAACAAAGTGGGCCACTGGTTCCATGTTTTGGATTGTAATTCCTGTTGCAAATAAACAAACAAACACCATTTTGCTGGAGAAACATCTGGCTGACTTTTGTTTAGTCAACATATTTAATCTTCACCATTCCTCACAGGTAGATATAACTAGCCCACTTTGCAGATGCACAAAATGAGGTGTGGAAAAAAGCAACTGCCACAGGTCATGCAGTGGAGCAGTGCCAGTGGGCAGGTGGAATTTGCTGTGACCCTCAGACCTGCCAGGTTGTTGTTTCATAGGAGAATCCAGATTGGAACCAGTCTATTCATTATGGGGAAGACCCAAGTTTTAGGGGCAGGCTTTTGCTTATTTAGAGCCTTCAACATCTTTCTTTTAGACTAGCTGGCTATAGAATTATCCAAACTTTTCCTGAATTTGTGAAACCTGCTTTCCCAAATCCCAAGTTATATCTGATGCCCAACAAACTCATTTTTAATAGACCTATTCAATGATAACACGATCAGGCTTTTCTATATTTCCTGTTATTTCCAAGCATCTTCTTAATCTATGTTCAGAAAGACCGAGTAGCACTTCCTTTTATTGCTTCCGCTATGTGCTGAGGGGAAAAATCAAATTAAACAAATTCTTCAAATTACTTTGAAGAAAATGAGTGATTAAGCAGATGACCAGATAGGAGAAGTCCTCTTTCTCGATCATGAGGTGCTCCAGTCATGGTTTATAATATATAGAGGGAAAGAGTGACCCATGTCTAGAAAGTGGATGGATGGTTACTCGAATTTACTTTCTCAGAAACATTTCTCTAGCCACTCCCTTTTATTGCCTCCTAAGTTATCTCGGAAATTCTTCCACGTAAAAATCTCACAAAAGCACATGTCCTTTTATTTACAAGATCATCTCAAGATTCCCAGGTACCTTAAAATCTGAGAAGAAATGCTCTAGCGCAGTGGTTTCCAAGCTTCAGGGAACACCAGAATACTCTCAGGGGTATGTGGAAACACAGGCTGAGAGCCCCTCCCCAGAGGTCTGGGATGGTACTTGAGAATTTGCTTTAAAAAGTTCCCTGTGATGTTGATTCTTCTGCTCTGGGGACTGTATTCTTAGAAACACCTTCCTAGAGGTGTCCTGTCCCACCAATAACTAGGAATGAAATGAAGGCACTGGGTGGGTCCCTCAGCTTGGTCTGCACCCTTGCCAATCCAAGACCCCTCAGGGGATGTCTGACTGCCCTCTTGCAATCCGGGACCCCTGGGTCCTAACTGCTCGCCTGCCTGCCTGCCTGATTGCCCCTAACTGCCTCTGCCTGCTGGCCTGATTGTCCCATAACTGCTCTTTCTTGCCGGCCTGATTGCCCCCTAACTGATCCCCCTCTGCCTGTCTGATCACCCATAACCAACTCTGCCTCAGCCCCTGCCACCTTGGCTTTGGCCAGAAGGACATCCAGAAGATGTCCAGTCTAATTAGCATAGTACCCTCTTATTAGTATAGATAGCTCATAGTGGGATTAGAGCTGCCTTCTTTTCTTTTTTCTTTTTTCTTTTTTTCTGCTTTGTCACCTTCTCCTATTACCTGTTGGGAGTTTGTCAGTCTGGTTTCCTTCTAGCATGTCCCACCTCCCATCACCCCATCCTCCCTAGCTGTCCTCCTCAATCCCCTTGTGGGAACATACTTGGGTCTGCCGGGCTCTGTCTGACCTGGCATTGCTGGGAGAGACTACTCTCTAGTTTCCCTTGAGCTGTCTCCCAGGGAACAAGCCCCAGGACTTTCTGGGGCTGCCCTTCTGTCCCCAGCTCCCCCGTTTGTTTGTCACATCCATCTATGCATAGCCATTGCCCAGCTTTCCTAAGGAAGAGGCCAATCAGTTCAGACTGGGCAGTATGTACCTCTAAACTCCATGCACCTGTCTCCCCATCTTCCTCCTTAGCACAATCAGTTGTACTGTTTCCAGGGGAGTTGCATCTTGCCCATAGACAGGTTCTAACACAATCTTGGCAATTTACAGGTTTTCCAGGAAGGCCCAGCGCTAGGGCTGGACATGACTAGGAATACTGAGTACCCTGGCTCCAGTTTCTGGGACAAAGCAGGCTGGGCGGAGGGCTGGGGTTGAGATCAATGGGATCTGCTCCCTCCTGGCCAGGGGTCTCAGAATGTGCTCTGGTTTCCACGAGGAAGCATCTAATACCCTCATATCTTGTCATGTGCAGGTTTTCAAGCCAGTTTTTAAAGCTGCAGCTTAAATCCATCAAAAATGTTTACTTAAAAGAAGTTCAGAGTGGGGTTTATTGGAGTCTGACTCGAACCTGCATCAGCGATGGACTAAGGCAGTGGTGGGCAAACCATGGCTCGCGAGTCACATGAAGCTCTTTGGTCCCTTGAGTGTGGCTCTTCCACAAAATACCATGGCCTAGTTGAGTCTATTTTGAAGAAGTGGTGTTAGAAGAAGTTTAAGTTTAAAAAATTTGGCCCTCAAAAGAAACTTCAATCGTTATACTGTTGATATTTGGCTCTGTTGACTAATGAGTTTGCCAACCACTGGCTAAAGCAAAGAGACAAGAGGACACTTCCAAGTCTACTTTTTGAGCAATTTCTACTTCCGAGGCAAGGAAGACTGTTTACTTTATGGGAAAGTACTAGCCCCCCTCGCCCTTCCTCCCTAAAGGGTTTCATGTAAAACGCTCCCATTTGCCTGGATGAGAAAAACATCTCTAATACTGTGTATAAATGTGATTTCCTCACTGGCAAATATCACATTTTTGTGGATTTGCAAAAAATAAAACTCCTTTTCCTTTTGGCTGAAAATTGCTATGAAAAGAAAAAGCAGTTTTGTCAGGACTTTTTTTTTTTTTTTTTGATGGTGGTAAGAAACCACTTCTGTGATACACATAGTAAATTTTCACCTGCAGCTAAATTCCATTTGGGTGAGGAATGCCATAGTTTACCTTTTCCAGGGAAAACGTTACCCTGGACCAAATTCACCAGCGTCTATGAAACCATTGGTCACAGAGGAACTTTTGCCACAAACAAGGAGCCACCAGGCCATTAACTGGCAGAAAGAAATGTTTCTCTTCTGGCAACGTTGTCTCTATTAAGACTTTACCATGTTCACTTTTTAAGTGATATATATATATATCGTGCCTTTAAACAAAACACTTTGAAGATTTTACATCCATCAAAAGTTTGTTAGCCTCCAAGGAATAGCAATTGCACCCCAGAAGAATATTGCAAATATGTTTTCTCAAAGCTTATTGCAAATGCTTGTACCCCCTTCTGCCATTCAAAGTCCCAGAGAATTCAAAAATGCCTACACTTGGGGGAGGGGAAATTTCCTGCCCTATTCTCATTGGTTCTTTTGGCTGGTAATAATTAAATTGACATATGACAGATGAATAGGAGGGGAGAAAAACCATTTAATTTGTATGTACGGAGGTCTCACAGTAATGGAACCTAAAGAAATGACCAAAACAGGTGGCTTTTATACTTTTTAGATAAAGAAATGTGGTAGGTGTTAGACATGAGAAGAACAAGGACGCTGAGCCAGGTCCCTGGCAAAGGACAGTTGTAGGGAGAAACCTCACTCCCAAGCTCATCGCTGGTCATATTGCAGCTTGGACCCCTGACCTTTCCTCTCTAGATAACATCTAGGCCTCCATTGTATTTCAGTGCAGGGCCTAGACAGCAGCAAAAGCAGACCAGCAACCCCCTTCGCTGACCTCAGGACCAGATGCATTAGATAATGAGGCCCTGCCCTGCGCTGACCAGTCAGTCAGTGGAGACCACAACCTGAAAGGACACACCTGGGAAACTACTGGATAGACCTTCCCCTTGGGACCGCCCCTAACATCTCCACCCTAAAACCTTTAGGTCCCAGGACGCAAGACCCAGCTCGCTCTCCTTCCTGAAGTACCCCAGCCTTTCTCTGCTCCGCCTCCTGCTTCCTAACCCCCAGGCTATCACAGTTACATTTACATGGTTTTATATATGTGTCGGTACTGATCAAATAAACTGATGTTATTTTAAAAAGTAATTTAATACATATTTGATTAAAGTTATGTCAAAAAAAAAAGAGGAGAGAGAAACTTCCAGACAACAGTGTAAGATGTGTCCATTTTACCCAATCTCTTATGAGTGTTCAGTGTTATAAAAAAATAATTAAATCTTGAGAGGAATCCAAGATGGCGGAGGCATAGGTAAACATCTACACTGCTGCTTCGCACAACAATTTCAAAACTACAACTAAAAGACAGAACGGACATCATCCAGAACCACAGGAAAGCTGGCTGAGTGGAAGTTCTACAACTAGAAGGAAAGAGAGGGGCTCACGGAGACCCAGAGGAGCTGCAAAAAGCTGAGATACGGAGACGCGCGTGTGGTGCCAGAGTACCTGGCTGGCTTTCTCTGGCGGGAGGGAAACGGAGACTCCCAACGGCATTGAACCCCTTATCCTACGACACTAAACCCCAGATCCAGCCGAAACTCATACGGGGGGAGTTTGGACTGTGAAAAGGGAGAGGTGCACGGAAACTTAGGGGAGTCACAAAAGATCAAAGGCCTGGTGGCGCGCATGGCACTGCGTGCAGGTCAGACTGCTGATTGTGCTGCTGGCTTTCGAGAGTGGGTGGGGGATAGACCCTCCCAACTGTGCCACTTCTGACTCCACTAAGCCCCTGTTTCGGATGAAACCCTAGAGATCTAGACTCCTGTGGTCCTGGTGTGCAGGGGAGCTGGAAAGGCAGCGGTTAGAGGCACAAGGAGGGCTCCAGCCATTACCCAGTAACGTGAGACTCAGGGGCCGTGGAGGGTGGGGCCGACTGGAAGGCAAGGCGGTCCCTTAAGCCCTGAGACTCTACCCATCCCAAGCTCAATAGAGGCTTCTTCGGTTTTGCGTCTGGTATCATAAGGCTGAATTCAACCCAGAAGTTTCCCCGGCATAGTGAAAATGCCGAGACAAGGGAAGGGATCACAAACAAAAGAAATGGAGGAAAAAAAACGACTGGATATAGAGTTCAAAACCACACTTATAAGGTTTTTCAAGAATATGCTAGAAAAGATGGATAAATTTAGTGAGACCCAAGAGGAGGTGAAAAAGGTCCAACTAAAGATGGCAAAGGACCAAATAGAAATTAAACATACACTGACTGAAATAAAAAATATTATACAGAGTCCTAACAGCAGACTAGAGAAAGGCAAGGATCAAGTCAAAAATTTGAAATATAAAGAAGCAGAAAACATTCAACTGGAAAAGCAAGAAGAGAAAAGAATCCAAAAATGTGAAGATAATGTAAGGAGCCTCTAGGACAGCTTCAAGTGTACCAACATCAGAATTGCGGGGGTGCCAGAAGAAGAGAGAGAGCAAGATACTGAAAACCTATTTAAAGAAATAATGACTGAAAACTTCTCACATCTGGTAAAAGAAATGGACTTACAAGTCCAGGAAGCACACAGAACCCTAAATAAAAGGAATCCAAAGAGGACCACACCAAGACACATCATAATTAAAATACCAAGAGCAAAAGACAAAGAGAGAATATTAAAAGCAGCAAGAGAAAAACAAGGGAGCACCCATACGACTGTCAGCTGATTTCTCAACAGAAACGATGCAGGCCAGACGGGAGTGGCAAAAAATATTCAACGTGATGAACAGCAAGAACCTACAACCAAGAATAATCTATCCAGCAAAGCTATCATTCAGAATTGAAGGGCAGATAAAGACCTTCACAGAGAAGAAAAAGCTAAAGGAGTTCATCAACTCCAAACCAGTATTATATGAAATGCTGAAAGGTACCCTTTTAGAAGAGAAAGAAGAAAAAGGTAAAAGACAAAAAATTATGAACAAATACATATCTGTCAACAAGTGAATCTAAAAATTAAGTGAATTAAAAATTTGATCAACAGAATAAATTGGTGAATATAATAGAATCAGGAGCACAGAAAGGGAGTAGACTGATAATTCTCAGGAGGACAAAAATCATAAAGCATCAAACAGACTGTGAAATTACAGCAGAAAGATTAAAGTTAGGTGAGGTAGATAAGTGATCAATCAAAGGACTTGTATGCATGCATATAAGCATAACCAATGATCACAGACACTGGGGGGTTGGAGTATGCCTGGGAGGGAGGGGGGCAATGGGGAGATATGTATAAGAAATTAATAAAAATAAAAAAAATAAATAAATAAAAAATAAATAAATAAAAAAATTAAAAAAATAAATAATTAATTAACTCTTGCTAATTGGATATTTGAACACCAGTGTCTTATTATTTCAATTTGTATTCTTTAATTTTGAACTTATAAAGTTACATTTGTCAGCTATAGTCTGTCCTTTTCTGTGCGACATCTGTGCTCCTGAGAAAATGTGGTGTTGATTTGGGCCCTATATTATATGGGATAGTCGAGTTTATTTGCATATCCCTGTCACTTCTCTGAAAAGATGGAGACACTAAATGCCTTGGTCTCCACACCCTCTGTTAGCTGACTGAGCTATTTGCTTTGGTTTGCCAAAGAATGGTCATTTTGAAATTCTTACCTGGGAATTCTGGGTTTTCTATCTTTTTTTTTAAACCCATATCTCATTTCCTTCTTAATTTTGCTCTCTGATAAAAATAAATGGCTATGAGTTACTACCAGAACCAAGATAATAAACACAGGAAATCAGATAATTCAGCCTTCTAAATTAATTGCAGTTTCCAGTACCTTACCAAGTGCTCTGACTCAAAAACTGATACATTTTGCCTGGCACCATTCAGCTCATCACAGTCAACCTGTGACCATTTTGCTCCTGCTTTTTCTGAAATGGTTGTGTAAGACTGTTCTGAATTTCAGATAATCTGAAATTCAGATAATCTGAAACATGAACTCTTCTGGTGTCTTACCCCAATGTAACTCCTTAGCATTTTGTGGCATATTTTACTAGAAAAAAATGACAGAGACCAGTTAACAGGATTTTAGAAACAATTAAGATCTTGTTTTGTAGTAAAAGAATATTCCCAGATTCTAGGAGCACTTTCCTACTATTTCCCAATCCAAATGAAAAGTTGATATTCTAGAAGAAAATTTGTTTCACCTTGAGAAGAATGTTTTAAATCTTGAGCTTAAGTTTTATTTTATTGTTTTGTAAGTTTAAAGTTTTCAGGTAAATAAAATGAAGTGAGAGCCTTCAGAAACACGAGAAACCCTACACACATGAAAATGGTCACTTTTTTTTTTTTATTGGAAAGATTCATTACATGGATTTTCCATCTCTAGTTCGACCAGACCTTCCACTTATAAACTTCAAACTCCATTAGTTTGTTGTTGTTGTTGTGTATTGGGATGTCTTTTCTCCTGCCGCAAACATTATATGTGACCCAATTCTAAGCACCCTCCTTATAAAAGGTACTTAATTAAATGAACAAACAAACCAGCAGAATACAGAATGACAGGGGACTTCTCTAAGAAGCACAGGGACCCAGTATTATAAACAACATGGAAATAGATCATAGAATCCTGTCAAGCATCCCAAATCTAATTTATGTGGTCAATAATGTAATTCTTTCCATCTCTGCAAGAAACGTATCCACCGCACTCTTGTGACTATAGAGTTTGAATACAATTTCCCCTCTAGCCACACCCCCATTAAAATGTAACACATGTCTACAGCAAGCATTAAATCAAAAGACAAAGTACAGGAAATTGTTTTCATGTGTTGCCTGTACTTTAAAAAGATGGAAAAGAGGAACCTTTGCAATTAATTCGATCTTAATACTTTATGGCTCAGTATGAAAAATCAGGCCTATTACTGACCTGCTCTCTTTTTAAAAAAAAACTTTATTGTTGAAAGTATTACATATGCCCCCCTTTTTCCCCATCAACCTCCTCCAGCCCCCTCCACACCCCCGCAGACCCTCACCACCCCACTGTCTGCATCCATGGGTTATGCATATATGCATACAAGATCTTTGGCTGATTAGCTCCCCCCACCCTCCGAGATTCCGCACTCTGTTCCATGCTTCCATGTCTCTAGATCCACTCCATTCACCAGTTTATTTTTTAAGTAAATTCTATATTTCTCTGAGATAGGAAGCAATCTCACTTTATTCCTGCTCTTAGGCCAACCATGAGGTTTGCACTGACTCGTCGGTATATACATATTCTTTCTTACATGAAAATGAAAGTGAAGAATATTTATGCCTGTATTCTTCCCATGAATGCAATTAAAACCAGATATATAATCTAAAGTGCTACTCTAAGTTTCAGCTACCGGTACCAATTGCTCGAGAAAAGTAGGAAGCTGCTGGAAGAAGAACTCTATTCTAGAGGTGCGAATTGTGCTCCAAGATGAAGGAAGGAAAGGAACAATTGCTTGTAAAATCAACATGATAAGTTTCGACCTCCCACAATCCATCACTGTCTATTGGACCCAGCGCAACAGAAAAGAGCTGGTTGGTTGAAAGGCGAGGGCCGCTCCTCAGCATGGCCCAGCCATGAAGACCCAGCCTATCACCGGTCAATCAGGATCAAGTTCATGGATCTAATGGGACATTTAGGGATCTCTCTGGCAGGTCAGCATTCAGCTTACTTAAATGGAAGCTCAGAGGCATCAAGTCTGAACTAGCTTTTTGAAAAGAGGTGTACAGGCATTGCTAGTCTGGGAGTTTTTCATGTTCATTTGTGAGAAAAGCAAAACTACCTAATGAGACAGTCTAGGAACTGAAAAGTGATTGATTTTCTGTTCCTTCCAGGCACGTAATGCAATTACATACACCTCTCATGAGATAAATATATATGAATAATTTAAATGACACAGAAGCTCCTTTACTTAGAAACTAGCTAGTTTCTGGAAAGTATTCTCAAATGCAGTTGTTTATAAGTCCAAAGTGATTTCAAATAAGCAACAATTATCCCCATTTGTTGGCAGTGGGAAGAGTCACGGTTCTTAGCTGTGGCTCACACCTTTTTTTTAGGAGCATAAAAATGTGTAAGTTGCAAGTTTATAAGACGTAAGCATCAATACTATAAATAAATGTATAACCCATGTGCTGGTTTCCTAGGGCTGCTGTTACAAATTACCACAAACTGGGTGGCTTAAAACAACATAAATTTATTCTCTTCCAGTCCTGGAGGCGAGAAGTCTGAAATTCAGGTGTTGTCCGGGTTGGAGCTCTCTGGAGGCTCTGAGGAGAATCTAGTCTATGCCTCTTCCCTGGCCCTGGTGGTGGCCAGCAACCCTCAGGGCTCTTTGGCTTGTAAGTCCATCGTGCCCTATGTGTCTGTGTCACTCTGTGTCCAATTATCCTTTGCCTATAAGTACATTACTTATTGGGTGAGGGCCCATCTTAATCTAGTACCCTCTCATCTTAATCTGATTACATCTGCAAAGGCCCTTTTCCCAAATAACTTCACATTCCCAGATTCCAGGAGTTAGTTAGAACTTCAAACTATCTTTCTTGGGGATACAAGTCAACCCATAACACCCATTATCTGCAAAACTGAGTGTTTTCTAAATTTTTAAAATTACCTTTGTGTATGTCAGAGGTGGGGAATGTCTGGTCTGTGGGCAGTACAAGGCCCAAGAAATCACTTGGTCTGGCCCTCCTGCCAAGGCATTAGGGTTGAGTGAATTAAGTGTGTGAGCAAATACAGCAGGCTAATTTCAAAGTTGATAATTCTGTATGGCCCGCAAATGATGTTATAAATATCCAAATAGCCTTTGGCAGAAAAATGTTTCCTCACCCCTAGTGTAAGTGAATGAACAAATTCTAAAAACATGATTTAAATTTTCCACTCCACTGGAAACTTTAAAATACATGTCCATTTAATTTGAGAAATACGTATATTCTACTATTGATATAAAAATCAAAGATTTCTATACATGTACTGGTATATTATTTAAGGAGATAGCTATGCATCCACATTACCATGCGTGCCTGTGCGCGTGCGTGTGCCCACACACACGCACGCGCACACACACACACAAAACCTTTTTATCCCCACACATGCTCCTGCATGAGAATGTAATGAAGCTTTACTGGGGTGCTCCTCTTGCTATGCATGTATACACATGTACAAGCTAAGCATATCTAAAAATGCTCAACCATGTTTTAAGACATTCCATAAATGAATATCTGGCATTGGAGAAGGATGTTCTTTCATTAATTAGATGCACTTTTATTAAAAAGTGGAGGAGTGGGTCATCAAATGACACATTTTAACTAGTACACTCTTCCCTGTCTCCTTTCTCTTTCTTGAATGGGTGTCAGGGCCAGCTAATGACACAATTTCTTCTTCATCTTGTTCACACACCTAGGGACAGAGGTGTGATCACAGACCTGGCTTCAGTCAATGGAATGTGCAAAAGGGATGTGCATCATTCCAGGTTTGGCCCATGAAAATCTCCCACCTATGTCCCCTCTCACCTCTGGCTTGGGTCAGGTGAGCAGAGCATCCTTGGAAGCCCTATGTTGAAGGTGGAAAAGCTACAAGAGAAAAAAAAAAACCTGGGTTTCTAAATCACTGCTTTGTGGTCATGACCACGTGAGCTTTATCACGTTCAAGCCTTTATATATATTGGGGTTGTTGTTTTATAAGGCCTAACATTCGCTTAACTTGAATATATTTTCTACAAAGGAGGACTTGAGCTCATGTATCTCAGACTAGAGGAAGCTGAGAATGACTAAAGAAGAATGGCATTATTGCTTGATTGCAATGCTCTCCCCAGCGCAGTGGTATCACACAGGCTGTGAAGCCGACACTTCCTTAAATGACGTCCAATGACATGAACTGCTGGATTCTGGACATATGATCAGGGCTGTGGGTACTTCTCTCTTATTTCAAGTCTAAGCCTAGTGTCCTTAACTAAATGGCAAACTTGTGAGAGACTTTTGCTTTGTCTCTTACAGCTTCTAGTTCAGGGTCCAGAAATATTGAAATGCTCAATATATGTTTATTGATCTGTGGAAGAACTGATTCTTCATAAAGGCGAGGGAAAATTTTACCAGCGAAATAAGTTTTTGAGTACTTAATAACTAATAAAACTAGTTTCAAGCCAATAATAAATAAAAAAGGTGAACCACATATATAAACTTTAAGAATCATAAATATTATTAAAATAAATTTAAATGAGTGTCATTCTTTTTATTCAAGGGGATGAAAGAAGTTTTATTGGAATTTTCTCATAGCATTTTGAGAGACAAATTTATTTGTAGAAACTGGACATTTTTAGAAACATTTATTTTGCACTGAGACTTTCAATATGTTTGCTGTCACACCTCTTCTAATTTATTAAATCACAATTAAAATTAAAGGAGGAAACCTTTAATTTCCACTATTTCTCAGGTGTGATCACAGTAAATAGGCTCACAAGACTAAACTCAGGCTGTCTATAAATTACTTCCCATTTCTATATAAATCATCTCACAAACAGGTACAATGCTAATGAAAATATAATTCAAGCTCGGTTCACGTGGCTAAGTGGTTGACTGTCATACTATGAACCAAGAAGTCACGGTTTGATTCCAGATCAGGGCACATGCCCAGGTTATGGGCTCAATTCCCAGTAGGAGGCATGCAGGAGCTAGCCAATAAATGATTCTCTCTCATCATTAATGTTTCTATCTCTTTATCTTCCTTCCTCTCTGAAATCAATAAAAATGTTATATATAATATATATAAATATATATCCTATATAATAAAGAGATAATATGCAAATTGACTTTCACTCCAACACACAAAATGGCCACCCCCATGTGGTCAAAGTTGGCTGCCCCCATGTAGACACAAGATGACTGGCAGAGGAAGGCAGTTGGGCAGTTGGGAGTGACCAGGCCAGCAGGGGAGGGAAGTTAGGGGCAATCAGATTGGCAGGGGACCACTTAGGCATCTATCAGGATGGCAGGGGAGTGGTTAAGGTTGATCAGGCTGGCAGGCAGAAGTGGTTAGAGGCAATCATGCAGGCAAGCAAACAAGTGGTTGGGAACCAGTAGCCCTGGATTGTGAGAGGGATGTCTGACTGCCTGTTTAGGCCCAATCCCTGGCAGTTGGGCATTCCTCAAGGGATCCCAGATTGAAGAGGCTGGGCTGAGGGACATGCCCCTGTGCACGAGTTTTGTGCACTGGGGTTCTAAAATATATATATATATATATATATATATATATATATATATATATATCTCCTATCTAATAAAAGAGAAACATGTAAATTGACTATACCTCTGCTACACCCACCAGCCACGCCCACCAGCCAATCAGGAGCAACTATGCAAATTAACCCAACCAAGATGGCAGTTAATTTGCATATCCTGGTGCAGAGCGAAGACTAAATACAGCATAGAAGGAAGCCAAGCACTGCAGAAGGGAGGGAAGCTGCGGAGAAACAAACAAGCAGGGCAGCAAAGGGAGGGAAGCAGGTGGGACAGTGGAGACCACCAGAGGAAGCCTTATTCTTGCAGGAATCTTCCTGCAATGGGCCTCTAATACACACACACACACACACACACACACACACACTAGAGGCTTGGTGCATGAAATTCATGCGGGGGTGGGAGGGAGGTCCCCTCAGCCCTGTACCCTCTCCAATCTGGGATCTCTCAGGGGATGTCCAACTGCTGTTTTAGACCCGATTCTGGGGAACGGGCCTAAAGCAGCAGTCAGACATCCCTCTCACAATCCAGGATCACTGGCTCCTAACTGCTCATCTGCCTGCCTGCCTGATCATTCCTAACTGCCCCCTCTGCTGGCCTGGTCATACCCAAATGCCCAACACCGTCAGCCTGGTCACCCCTAACTGGCTCCTCATTGGCCTGGTCACTCCTTACTGCCCCCTGCCAGCCTGGTTGCCCCCAAATGCCCCTTCTGCCAGCCTGGTTGCCCCCAGCTGCCCTCTCTGCAGGCCTGGCCACCCTATGCAGCCTACTGCTCAGTCGTTTGGTTGCCCCTCACTAACCCCCCTGTGGTCCTGGTCACCCCCAACTGCCCTTCTGTGGGCCTGGTCACCCCATACAGCCTGCTATTGGGTTGTTTGGTTGCCCCCCACTAAACCCCTTGCAGGCCTGGTTTCCCCACACAGCCTGCTGCTCAGTCATTTGGTCATCCCTCACTAACCCCCCTGCCGGCCTTGTGGCCCACACAGCCTATTGGGTCGTCCATTCAGTTGGGATGGTCATTAAGGCTTTTATTATTATAAATAATTGAAATCCAAGTCAGATTAGCCTCAGTTTAAATGGCTCACTTGTAAGCCCATAAGCAGCATTACTAGGAGATGAATGGAAATACGGAAAGTAATAGAAGGTGAGAATTTGTCCCTGTAGTGGCTGCTGTCTTTTTCTGCTCAGATTTTCTCCTTTTTTCTGGTAACATAACCTACCCCCTTGGCCTGGGAAGAAGTCAGAAGACCTGGACTAGACCAATGACAGTATCCTTCTGTCCTTAGACATAGCAGAAGCCAGAGTGACAATGATGATCAGGTAACTTAAACTGAGATCTCTCCTAAAATTACTCCATTTGAGGGGGATGAGATATGACTTCTTTACCTTTTTGGTGGTAGATCTGTTAGGTTGAGTTAAGGGCTGCCTTTTCCTATCAGAAGAGAAAGGCCATCCAGAAGTAAGATAGGATAAGGTCAGCAGAAATAAAAATGAGATGCCTGTCAGAAATAGAAAGAGGCATAGTCTTTTTTTTTTAATATATTTTTTATTGATTTTTTACCAAGAGAAGAGAGAGGGATAGAGAGTTAGAAACATCGATGAGAGAGAACCATTGATCACCTGCCTCCTGCACGCCCCCTACTGGGGATATGCCTGCAACCAAGATACATGCCCCAGACAGGAATCAAACCTGGAATCTTTCAGTCTACAGGCCGACGCTCTATCCACTAAGCCAAACCGGTTTCTACAGAGGCATAGTCTTGATAGCATCGATGAAGAGTCTTGATAACATTCAAAGATGGTACTGATCTATTTATTTTAATTGTTTTCAAATTGTTTTCCAACAACATTTTTAAAGGTGGTACTTTTGCACTACAGATGCATGATAGATGTTCTGGAAGATAAAGGATAATATTTATTTGTATCATGGAAATGTTATTATATCTGTGGATAACCCATGCCAAATTATGAATTTTCTGCATCACGGCATCCCATTTCATAAGCCATTCCATTTAATAAGCTAGAAAATGGTTTGCAAAGTAGATTCAGTGGAATTGTCCCCACTCCTGGGGACATTTTTATTGTTTTAAAAATGAATGTTTGGTCTTTCTTTAGTAAAAGAATGTTCAGTCTTCTTTCTAGCATCCTGTAAAGATTGGAATTCTGGAAACAATACAATAGTAATTACAAATGGCCTGGATTCATAAAGTGGTTGGGAGCCAATAGAGAAAGGATATCACTGAATTTAGAATTAGAAGACCGCAGGGACACATTTCGTTTTAAGTGAAAGAAACTCCAATGATCTCAAATAAGTTTAATAACCTTCCGTTTAGTTGCAACTAATATTGATCATATCACTGGTTTAGTCATACAGAGAAATTTACTATTGGAATCAATTATAGGAATACACCACTTCTTGACTGTTAATAAATTTAAATATTTTTATCCCACAGTCTTTGTGTCACCTGAACACAAGATATATTGCAGGGGAGGAGATGACTGTTATCCAAATGTTTATTTTCCAAATCCCTATAACTAAGAGTTTGAGAAGAACCAATAGTCAACATAACATCATACCATCTCCACTATAACATCATACTATCTCTACCAGGTTCACACTGGTGTCTATTTTCCTTCCGCTGGTCCTAATGTTTTTTCAATTCCAACATAAAATGGAAAAATTTGCAAATGATGTAGTATTGTACAAAGATGAGAGAAGTTCTTTTTAAAGAACTATGGGAACTGCATGGAAAGTTATTTAAAAATGAGAATCTTACAGGATTAAATGTATTAGCAATGAAAAAAGACAATAAATATAGAGATGCAAAATAAAATGCCTCAGATATAAAAATAAAATAATATTGATCCTTGAAAAAACTAATGGATCTTAAATATTCTTGGAAAATAACTCTCTATATAATATTCCCTCCTGCTATAATGCCACTTGTAATTTAAAAATGTAATTTTGATCCATTCTTAGTATATCTAAGAATTGCAATGTAGATAAAATTTAATAATAATTTAAGTTTTGTTTAATAAGTAAAAATTATTTTCATATTTTTAGTTGTATTTTTTGAGACCAATTCTCAAACAAATTGTACTTCCCCAATTAACTTTTGAAAAAGTGGTCTCTACCTTAAATAAATTTATTTTAAGTGGCTTTTACTTGGTTCCAGTTTTCCTTTGATAATAAGGACCCTTGTGCTTTTCTGGTAGCCCTCATCATACTGCGGTATTTACATGTTTCCTGTACCAAACTGTGAACTAATATTTAAGGGCATGGTGCCTTCTTTTTCCAAATTAAAAAAAAAATTATGGAATTTATTGAGGTTACATTAGTTAATAAAATTATATAGGTTTCAAATGTACAATTTTTACAATAGATCATCTACACATGGCATTATGAGTGTACCATCCAAAGTCTAAGAAGTCTAGGAAGTCACCATTTATCCCATTTACTTTCTCCCACAAGCCCCCAGGATCTTCCTTCCTTCTGGCAATTTCCATACTGTTGTCTATGTTCCTGAGTTGTTGTTTTCTTTTTCTCTTTCTTTTGGTTAATCTTCACTCAAGGATATTTTTCATTGATTTCTAGAGAGTGGAAGGGAGAGGGAGAGACACAGGGAGAGAAACATTGATGTGCAAGAGATACATTGATTGGTCGCCTCCCACACCCACCCAGACCCAGACCAGGGATCAAGCCTGCAACCAAGGTACAGACCCTTGACTAGAATCAAACCACGCTCTAACCACTGTACAACCCTGATAGAGCTGGTTTTATTTTTTTCTTAATCCCTTCACCTTTTTTACCCAGCCCACCAGCCCTCCTCCCCTCTGATGACTGTCAGTCTGTTCTTTGTATTTATGAGTCTGTTTCTATTTTGTTAGTTTATTTTGTTCATTAGATTCCACATATAAGTGAAAGCATATGGTATTTGTCTTCCTCTGACTGGCTTATTTCACTTAGCATGATGCCATCCATGCTGTTGCAAAAGGTTAAATTTCCTAAAAAGCCCTGCACAGTATCTCATTGCATAAATGTTCCACAGCTTTATTATCTATCACCTACTGATGGGCACTTGGGTTGCTTCCAAATCTTGGCTATTGTAAATAGCACTACAGTGAACATAAGGGTGCATATGTTCCTTCAAATCAGTGTTTCTGGTTTCTTCAAATGTGTTCCCAGAAGTGGAATTGCTGGGTCATAAGGGTAGTTTCATTTTTTATTTTTTGGGGGGAAATTCCATAATGCTTCCCACAGTGGCTACACCAATCTGCACTTCCACCAACAGTGCACGAGGGTTCCCTCTTCTCCACACCCTCAGCAGGTACCTTCTTTATTCGTGTCTGATTCCTCTAATGCCTGGCTGAGTATCTGCTTATATGTTGATGGAACAAGTGAATAGATGAGTGGATGAATCTAACAGGTATTTAGTGCCTACCTTGTCAAAGGCCCTAGAATTTCCACTTCAGATTAATGTCCTGCATCCTGTAGGTCTCAGCAGTCTATTTCTAGAGTTGTAGACCCAAACCAGATAATTTCTCAAAACCCTTAAAATTTACCAATTCCTAAACGATTTTGCATTTGCCTTCCTTTTGAAAATGCAGTCATTAGATATATTTTAAATATAAATATTAATCAACTCACATTAAAAAAAAGGTTTCCAAAAATATTCAAAGAAATTGATCACTCACAAAACTATCACTTATAACTAACATGGGACATTGTTTAAATGGGAAACCAACAAGCACATCTTCCAAGAGTTATAGTATATACTTGAGAAGGTATAGTATAGATTCTAAGATAAACTGCTGCCAAAAAGGTCTTTGGGATAGTCCAGTAAGTGGCTCAGAAGCTGGCTGGACTTGAAATGAGGTTGGTACCAGAGGGTTTGCATAGTCAGTCCTCAGTTGCCAACATACTTCTTTGATTCACTTAATGAAATAACCCTAAAAGGGCCCTCTCTGGCTGGGCTGAAACTATATGGTTCAGACTAAACATATTAAATTCATTACAGTAAATTGGTCTTCAAGCCCCTGGTGGCTGTAGGGCTACAGAGAGGACAGAAAGCCCTGCTGCTGTCAGGATGTTGGAAATCTGCCACTGGAGATACAAATGGAGGTGGGGATGGATTTTCCAGAGATTCAAAAATGAGAGTCATTATCCAATGAAAACAGATGGATTTAATGGTGTAGAGGATGATATAACGAGGCTGAGGGGACCCACAAAGGGCTTTTGTGAGATGGAACAAGTACCCTGGCGTTCCATACAGGACCATACAGCTTTGCATTTAGAGCTCTGCATTGGAAGACTTTGAATCCCCCCTGCCGCCCCACTGTGGGCCAGTATTAACAAGAATACTTTACATCATCCTCTTTGCCCTAAAGAGTGAACAATGAAAGGTGACATGCAATTCCATTTATTGATCACCTAATACGTGCCAGGTGTCTTGCTAGGCACAGGACTAGGGACATGTCTTAAAGTGCTCCAAGACCTTGACAGGCTTCTAAAAAGAGTAAAGGGAGGAGGGCTGAAGTATTTGGATATGTCTGGTTCAGTTGACTCCTACACCAGTTGTCCATTCAATTCAAATGTTTCTTTGGAGGAAGATGGGGGAGGCAGTGAACAGAGAAGCCGAGTCACAGGCCAAAGCACATTTGGGAAACGCAAAGTATATTCACAGAGTTATGCAACCATCACTGCAATCAATTTTAGAAGATTTTCATTGTCCCCAAAAGAAATCCCTGTAGCAGAGGTGATGTCACAAAGAGGGCAACATAGGTTGTTCTTGGCTACAGTCTCCCTCACAAGAAGGCCAACTAACAACTATCCACAGATAATACATACAGTGAAAACCCCAGAACCTGAGAATAAAGTGGAAGCACCCCCTGGACCACAGAGATCAAGAAGGACTACATTAGAAGGGTAAAGGGAATGATTTCACTTTGTCCTTCTCCTGACTGGTGCAACACCACACTGAGTGGGCCCTTGAGAGCCTACCGTTTGTCCAGTGGGAACAAGAGAACCCAAGGTGAACATTCAGCTTCCTCAGCATTATGCCCCACACACACCCGCCCCGCCAGGCCCAGGAGGCTCTAGGGTCTCACCTCTCAGGGATCACTGGGGGAATCTGCAGGGCTTGGCTACTGGGAATCAAATAGAGATCCTTTTCCAGAGGAGAATGAGGCTTACAGCACTCAACTGGCAGTTCATGTTACTGCTTTAAGTGAATGCCCATCTGCAGAGCCTAGTCAGTGACCCCTTTTATCCAGAGAGTTCAATTGGCAGTTTTGTCTGATTTGGTTCTTTAGTAAATGGGCAATATTGCCCATAGAGCCAAGTAGAGTTTAGTTTAAGGATATAAGAATGGTTGAATATCAGAAAACCTATTAAGTTTTTATATGGCATTAACAAATTAAGGAAAAAAGTTTGTGATGCAAAAAACGATACATTTCAACATTTACACATTTCTGATAGAAAGTCTTAGTAAGCTGGGCATAGTTGGAAACTTCTTTAACATGGAAAAGGATCTCTATCAAAAACTTGCATCAGACAGCCTGGTCTTTGTAAAACTGTAAATTCCATCCCATTAAATCAGCAACAAGATGCCTTTAATCATGGTTTGATATTCAGTCTTGTGCTGAGGGTACTATTTAATACAAGCAGCCAAAAAAAAAAATAGAAAGAAAACTTATAGTAGGACCACTCAAAACCCAATCCTGCTATTCTAAGTTCTTCTGTCTTCAATATCATCCAACATGTACCCTTGTTTCTTCTGAGAAAACAGGTCTCCATTCTACTCTGCTTTGAATCAGATATCCTCTCTCCTAATTGTCACATAGAGAACAGTGGTTAACTTGCCACTCCATGAACAGGAGAAGAAGAGATATCAGAGGGGTTTCCATTCTGATTTGTAAGTTTGATTTTTCTATAAGAGGCAAAAAATTCTAGATATCTGTCACATGTAAATATTAGCTTTTTCCTGAAAATCCTCATCAAGTCACAAATGAGATTTTCTCCAATTTTATAACTTTGTCTTTATTGTCATTTGTCCTTTTCTGGAGTCTGATTTATAAGGGACACCCTTGAAAAGGAAGATCTCCATGATAATCATTTTAACCCAATTCTTATAATTTTTTTCCTGACTAGCAGACAGAGGCTATCATCCTAAAATATGCTTATCTCAACATATCCTTGAAAATTATAGCTGTTCTTTAAGCCAGCAATCTTTCTCTTAGGAATTTAATCCTAGTAAATTATCAGATATTGTACAAGGATATCTACCCCAGCATAATTTATAATAGTTAAAAACTGTCAAGTAATGTAAATGTTTACAATATGGAATAGATTAAGTAAATTAGAGGCCATTCATCTCATGAGCCACTTGTAGCCAATAAAAAAAAATGATGTTGTGGAAAAATATTTGTTGACATGAGAAAAATGTACTTGATATCTTGCTAAGTGAAAAAGCAGGCTATAAATCCTTGTTTGATAAATGTTACTATTATTTTGAAAATAATTACATATCCCTGGGAAAAATACTGAAAGGATCTACAATATAAATCTTAATTCGCTAATCTCAGAATTGTGCAATTACAGGTACTTTTGATTTGTTTGTTGTTTTTTGATGTATTCCAAGTGAAAAAGAAAAATAGTTGCCCCTGACAGTTGTATCTGGGATCTGGATTGGCTTTCATAGCTGGACCCTCAGGTTCTCCTGAGGAACATTTTTCACATCTTCATCTGTGACTGTGATGAAGCAAGACAAACACAAGCCATTATGTAAACATGTCTGAGCACAGACAAAAACACCCTGTAAATCACAAACAGCCAAACATGAGTGACTGACTGCCATGTATTTGCCAATTAAACCCAGTCTGTTCTTCCACCTCTTTGATAAGAACCTATTAAGATACCCAAAGAATTTCACTTCTCTCACTTCCTGAAACACCCACTTCAAAGCAAAACCACACATCCTTGAAGCCTACTCCAAATCAACCCACACAAGCTTAATTCTACTGGGAGCTCATAGCATCCTTTTACTGCAATGGTTCCCAGTGGTTTTCCATGCTGTAGTCAGATCAATAAGTCTAACTTGGATTTACTACAGGTCTGTTCTTGGCCAAAGATCTCATTGACATTGTTGTATGCATGGAGCATATATTCTCTTATAATTAAAAAATATTTAAAAATTAAAATTAAATTATCACAAGTGGCTTGGGAATGGAGGTTCTTGCATTTGTAACTAGCCAGCTCTCTAGCTGACCACAGGAGCTGAGCTTCTTGGGTATCATTAACCATTGAAGGTACTCCAGCCACAGGGGAAGCAGTTTCTCAACAGCAGCACTGTTGGTAATTGAGACAGATAATTCAGTTTTGGAGGGGGTTATCCTGTGTCTTGCAGGTGCTCCAGCATTCCTAGCCTCTACCCCAACCAAAAATGTCTCCATACAATTTTCTTTGGGAGATGGGAGGAGGAGCAAAATTGTTGGTAGTTGAGAACCACTGATGTAGAGGGATGGGGATGGAAAGAGAAAAGATCCTGTGGGGATTATTAGGAGGAGTGGGGTTGGTTCTCTGCATCTGTGGGCATGAATTCTTCATCCTTGGGAATGGAGAGCATCATTCTTGCCTTTTCTACCTCCTGAAGGTAGTGTAAAGAAATGGGATAAAAAGATAAACAGGCTTGAAAGTAGCTCACAAGATAACTATTCAGTCAATAAAAATCTATATGGGCTACCATGAGCTTCCAACTGGTGGGTACTGAGCCCTAAATCTGAATATATGAGAAATGACAAAGTGACATTATGGATTACTTAAAATAATACAACATAGCAACAACAATAATGATTCCCTCAGAAATAGTCATATAATTAAGGTAAATTTATTGAATTTCAATTTGTCTAATGCAGCTTAGTAGGGAAAACCAACTACATTTTCCCTATACAGAATTTTTTTTAAATCAAATTATTTTCCTCAAAGCAATCTTTCATGGAGTTTTCCATAACTTGGCACCAATTATAATGTAAAACTGCAGGCTGCAGTGATCTAGTTTTGACTCATTCTCCACTGATTTACTGAATCAGAAGGAGGGAAGACCCCTGGCCAAGTAGCCAAGTTGGTTGGAGCATTGTCCCTGAGTTCAATTCCTGGTCAGGGCACATACAAGAGTCAATCAACAAATGCATACATAAATGGAACAAGCAATTGATATCTCTCTTTCTCTCCTCCCTCCCCCATCAAATTAATTAATTTTTTTTAATAAAATGAGGGAAGAAAATAAACAAAGGTAAATTTAACACAGTATGTTAATTTGTACTTACATTCTGGGAACAATCATTTCTGGAGCTTTTAAATTAATAAGAATAATAGGGGCATGGCCAAAATGAAGAAAGGTGGAATCACAAAAAATAAATAGCTTTTAAGTAAATGCAGCATAAAGCCAAAATCAATAGATGCAAAGATGACTCAATGCTACTGGCATAGTTTACTATATAAGCTCCCTGTGACATTTTTAAAAGATATTCTAAATAATGAGGTCAGCCTTGAAGTCCTAATGAAATCATGGATTTCTCATAATGTTTTCTTTCTAAACACGATGGTTTTTATTTTCCTTTTCTGTTTTCTGAGAAATAGAAATCAGCTGTTTTCATTTGTAAATATTTAATTGAAAAATGTGTTGTGAGAGACCTTTTTCTAGTAAACCAGCTCTTAAACAGCCAAACAGAATATTGTTCTTCTTCGCCAACAATCAGAGGTTTCTTATCTCACTTTTGAACATGTAAAAAGGGAACTGGTCTGGAGTTACATTGGTAAATAAGACTTCATAAAACCCAGATGCCAAAATTAAAACTTTTCTCCTACATGGTTATTTAAGGTAGTAATTACCATGAGAAAATAAGACAGTTCAAAAACAGAATCCGAGTTGAAGATGCTTTCTTTAAGCTGGAGAAGGGATGCCAGCAGTCACCTGGTCCCAACAGATAATTGTTTGTGCTTCAGTGGTTCTTGTTTGCATTCTAGTTACAGAAAAAAACAAGTTTAGGTGAACAGATAGACAGCTCAGTGAGCACGTGGCTCAGGGCTGAAGGCATCACAGCCCCGCCTTTCCCAGCTGGCCTCCCTCCTTGTCACCTGCTTCAGTCACCCTTGGCTCCACATCCCACAGAAACTGCTCCCCAGCACAGGAACCTGGTATCAATTTTCCTTCATTTATATCCCTTCTGGAACTTTCACATTTTCCCATGTATCAGTATATAGCAGAGATTACAAAATAAATGAAATAAAGAGAAAAGGATCTGCAATTATTTCAAGATAAAGAATGGTTTGTACAGGGAAATCTCATCATTTGATATTTGCATCTAACACTCCACTATAATCTTTCTAGTTTGACCATCTTTCTTTAGCATTCCTTTTAAAGAAAACTCTCCTGTTTGCAAATGAGTATTTGCAGGTCAATGTTGTAGGTAATAGGTCATGCCTCTCTTTGATCCAGTTGCCCATGACATATTGGACTCCAGGGTACCATAATTTGAGATTGTTTTCAGAGCTGATACACTTCCCTGCTTATTTCTATTCAGAATAAAAGATAACAAAAAGGTAAGGAAATGTATTGTTATAATTACATCTCCTGATGATATTTCACGTAAGTCAGTTTTTGCATTTAGACACCCCTAGCTCATGTGCATTTCCTATTGCTCTGTGTCCATACACTGAGGGATTAGGATAAACTGAAAGGATGGATTCCTCATCATGAGGATCATATGTAATAAAGAGGGAATATGCAAACTGACTATCATGCTGTCACAAAGATGGCGGTGCCCACAGCAGGGTGAGGTTTCCATAAAACAAGATATTTCCATAAAACAAGATAGATGCACCACAGTGGAGGCGAGGTTTCCATAACACAAGATGGCTGTATGCACAGCGGAGGTTGAGTTCCCCTAACAAGCCTTAATGAGCATTCAACAGGAACCTTCAGCTGCATGGCTCTGGGCTGGGGAAGGGGACCTGAAGCTGTGCCCCCAGCCTGGCGGGGCTTGATGGGGGACCTCAAGGTGTGCCCCCTGCCCTGGTGTGCCCCGGTGCTGGGCTGGGGGACCTCAGGTCTCTCCAGTACTGGGAGACCCGAGGCTGTGCCCCTCACCTGGCGGGGTTTGATGGGGAATCTGAGTCTGCACCCCTCCTCAGCACTGGGCCAGGGGATCTGAGACTGTGCCCCCTGCCCTACAGAGCTTGACAAGAGTGGGGCCAGCCAGGTCTGGATTTCACCCAGTGGGGGCTGGGGCTGGCTGGGTTTGGGTCTCAAGCAATTTTGAGGCACTACAGGTGGGAGTGGACTTGACTCTGGATCCCTTGGCATGCCCCAAACTCTGACAGGAGAAATATTTTCATATACGTTTTACTGATTTTCTTTTACCTCTGACACTTCTATTATAGAGAAAGGGCAAATAGCAATATTAAAATATTTCCTCTAATTAATCACTTTTTAATGTGCATGAATTTTGTGCACTGGGCCACTAATAATTAAATAGTAGAGAGAGGGCAATGATGTACTCTCTTTCTCTGGAAGTTGGCAAAAATAGCAGATTCTTAGGCATCTGGAAAAGTTTACATGTGTCTACCTGGCTACCTGGGATGCCACTTCCCACCTTGGAGAGACCTTAGCACTTACTATAGGTGAAGTAAGGGAATCCCACATTTTTTATATTTATGAGGAAGATGGTTGAGACCTCTCATCATCTTGTAATTTTACTGATTCACAGTGGCATAGACTTCACTCAACTTGATTATCAACCTATCTATATATCAGAATCCCCTGAAAAGCTCTTTAAAAATTACACAGGCTTCTGATCCAGGTCTGATTTAATTACTCTGGAGTGAGCATCTGGTGTCTGTATTTTTCAGGAGCTTCCTAGGTGATTTTCATGTTTATTCAAGATTGAGTACCACTGAATTAGACTCTGGCTCCATCTCTGATCCACTGAATCAGAAATTCTGGCAGTAGGGGCTAGAGGGGTCCTTGGCAATCTGTGTTTGCCAAGTAATCCCAGAGCTTGGATGTCAGCAAAGACTTTGCAGATTCAATATTTATTAGGTTCTCCCCATAACTCTGCTTCATGGCAGCAGGCCATGAAGATGCTTGGTCCTTTATACAGATGATGAATCTGTGGCTTGGGAGATGTTAAAATGATTCACCCAAGTTCATCTGGCCAGAAGTGATAGCTTGGGCCAGGACTTCTGCCTCAAAATCCTTTACCCTACTACTGCTTAATACACAGAATGTCAACCACATAGGTGTATGGTAGCTGTAGTTCTTGGCTAAGCTCTTAGTAAGTATTTCACTCTTCCATTATATTTCCAACTCTTCTTTGTTGATGGATGGCAGAGATTTCCCTATAATTGTGCTCCCCATTAACATTCTTTGCCTCTTTCCAAACTTTATTTTTATCCTTCGCACTATCTAGTGCACCATGCATTTTAACCATTGTTTATTTGGCTTCTGTTTCTGGAGATGCTGCCAATAGGGGCTGGAGGGGTCAAGGCTATAGCGTGGGCTTGACAAGGCTATAACATGGGCTTCTCCCTCTAAGATAGAGGCCCCAGAAGCTCCACTGGGAAGAGCCCACTCAGTGCTGGGCTCTTCCCAGCCACAGGTTCTCTAACTGCACTCACGGTGTTCCTATTGAATGCACAATATGTGAGACTTAGGATAGAAAGACAGAGGGCAGTCCCTACCCTTATTTTAATTACTTTCAGTCTCCAGCACTAGATATGTTTATGTGCTGTCCACTCCTTTATTCCCAACACCTGGAAAAGGTTCTCAGGAAACAATTTTTAAATGAAAAAAATAAATGCTTGAGACACTGGATACTCCCTTCACCTCTAGGTAGCAGGCTTATATCTAATTTTTCTAGTTCTTCAATGTGCCAGCCCACAATATTCCTTAAACTACCCAATGGCCAACTTTCTAGCCCCGTATTGCCTTTATAATTATTTGTTAAGCTTGTTTCTCTCCCACTGTTGAGCTACCTTTTCAGTTTTATGACCACTATAGAAACAACGTGAAACAGTCTTTCATTGCTTCCTTTCCATGAAAAAGCACCAAAGGGGGTCGGGGGAGAATGCAAAAATGTAAGACCTTCCTCAGTACATACTTACGCCATCATTTATTTTTCCTATCCTTTATTGGGCTCTGGAGACCAGCTTCTTCCAGAAGGAGGCCCAGGACAGGAGCTTCCTACACCACAGCTTTCAAACAGCAGGAGGAGAGTAGATGTGCATTTGGCCTAGGAAAGATGTGTGGTTCTGTTTTATGAAAAGTCAGAGCTGATGTCAGTTAAGAAAGTGGTTTATTTTCTCTAGAGGTTATATTTAAATGTCTTCTGGCATTTCATTTAGTGATAATGGAAATGGGAAAAACAAATGTGCATTAGTCTATTTTATTTGAGATGGGATCAAAGATTGCTCCAACGTGCTGGACACACCATGGGCTTACTAGCAGACATGATGGATGGTTAAATAGGAATCCGAACAAATACCCAATCAGTATGTATGATCTGAGTTCCAGGAAGAGAATTTCCAATCCCTTTCATTCAACTGTGTACCATTATTTGCAGAGGTTGCCAAACTAAGAAAAAATAAAGTACAAAGTCTCCACAACTGACCTTTGAACACATGCTTACATAATTGGTTTTCTTTCACTAGCAGTAACGCATCCTCAGAAGACCCTGAGACCCACATTCCAAAAGACAGTGCTTGACATTGATTGATTGCTTTCTAATATATTTTCCGAACTATCTGGTTGAATGTCTTTACCACTAATCTGGCTCAAAATCTAGCCGGTCCTCCTGAGTCATCCCTACATGACTATTCCCATCTGCGGCCTACACTTTGCTCTGCTGATATTATTTCAGTTAGACTTTCTAGTTCATTTTGGGGTGTGGGGGGGTCAATGTAATACTCTGTAAATGCTCCTGCTACCTGTTCCATGAACTCTGGATAATGCCTCCACAATTTCTGAGGATAGAAACTGTATGTCTTTCTATCCTTAAATCTCTAATGGTCTGCATACAATAGGAACACAATGAGTGCAGTGAGAGGGCCACAGCAGCCCAGCCTGATGGCATTAGGATTTCCCTAAAATTGGGATTTCCAGGGAGAAGCCCAACACTGAGTGGGGCCTCTAACTTAAAAGGAGAAGCCAAGTTGCTTCCCCAGATTGGTGTGGTCCCCACAGGAGCCACTGAAAGCAGTTTGCTGCAATAAGAGGAGGCAGGTGGCAGAGTAAGTGAGAAAGAGCTGTCTGTTCCAGGCTTAACAAGAAGGCAGCTCAGGCTCCTGTCCTTCCTGGCTATTTGGTCTTTACTCTGATACATGGATAATTGAGTTGGGTCCCTATTGCTGTGTGATACCACTGTGCCACCTGGCTCCTCTTTCTTCACCCACTCTGACCCTTCTTCCTTCCCTACCTTCACCATTCATGGAGAGTTTTCCACAAGCTTTGCATTCAATACTCTGCAGTTTCAAAGACGAGCAAGACTTGATCTCTGCCTTCTAGAAACTTATAACCCCTATCGAGAGATATAGTCTGAATTAAGGCAGGAGCTAGAGGACACACTCAGACAGATGGGGAGTTTAATAAAGAAATATTTTACAAAGATGAGGACACTAGAAGGAATAGATACAGAATTAGCAATAAAGGAAAGCCATTACCACTTCTAAGGCCAAAGGAACAGAAGGGTCTGGAACCCAGAAAAAACTGAGTAATGAGAGAGGGGCTTCCCAGAAGGATCTGTGGCCTCATGTATTCATGAGGCTACCTGGCTCCTTACCTCTCTATCTTGTGAATAATTTTTTAGAAGGCTACATAGAAAGGAAACATGGAACAGCAACTCTGGACACTCGCTTTGCTTTTAGCTCTACTGAGTCCCCAGCTGCACTTCTTCCAGGACTGGGTTAAGGGACATGGGACTTTGGAAACCCAGGAAAGCACATATAAGTCACTCATCCTCCTATGTGAGTCTCGGAAAATTCTTTTTCTCAAGAACCCAGCACCCAGTGGGGAAAGGGAAACCCCACTTCCACTAATTACAATCACCACCAGAATTCATTTATGAACTCTGCTACCACCTGTGGGATTCCCAGGAATATTCAGGATAGGGACTCTAAAATATCTCATTTGTGTTGAAACCGGTTTGGCTCAGTGGATAGAGCGACGGCCTGTGGACCTTTCAATGGTTCGATTCCAGTCAAGGGCATGTACTTTGGTTGCGGGCACATCCCCAGTAGGGATCGTGCAAGAAGCAGCTGATCGATGTCTCTCATCCATGTTTCTAACGCTCTATCCCTCTCATTTCCTCTATGTAAAAAATCAATAAAACATATTAAAAATAAATAAATAAAATATCTCACTTGTGACAGGCCAGTAAGAGAGTTGTTATTAATATAAATGAGGCGATGCTTACACTTATCAGATATAAAATCTGAAAAACTTGGAGAACTTAAAATTTATAATATTATTTAAAATCCCAGCTTCTGATGTTCATTCATGCAAACCTATAATGCAAATCACATCTTTAAGTCAGGCTATAAAGTAACTTGGAAACCTAAATGACTGATGTTTTCTAGTATTTTAAATAACAGGGGGAAATGACTGAGTTCCGTCTCCCAACATTATTTTGTCTTCTTGCCTGACATCTCTATTTCAAGTTTTGACTATCCTGGAGTTCCAGATTCATAGGACCTAGCTTAAAAGACCCTTGTCAAATAATGTGTACAAAACAATGCATTTCTAAATGTTTTTACAAGTAGATTTAAACCCATATTGTAATTTTAAATTTAAAAAACTAGGCCCTCACATTTACCTCTATAAGTGAGGAGAGAGGAGCTGGTGTATATCATGACAGGCAAGAAACCAGAATATTGAAAAATCCAAGAAAACAAGGGAACAAGGAAGCCCAGAACTAAAGCAGACAGTAACTTAAAAATGGAAGAGAAATTAATGGCAACAAATCAAAAGAGATGAGGCCTACATCAATGCTTTTTACATTAAAGGCACACATTACTCCTATCTCCCAAGAAACTCATCTGTACAATGGCTCACATCAATTACTTTGGGCTATGACCAGCATGGGAACAATAAAAGGCAAACAAATGGAAGTTACACTTTTCTAAGCATGCTCGACTGTAAATTTTATGTTTAATTATATTGTGTTTTAACAAAGGCAGAATTTCACCAAAATGTGCAATTTTGTGGTGAGGACACTGAACATAAACAATCTTCGGCTGGCCTAGAAGGAACTGTTCTCTGAGCCTGTTTGCCGAGCTCCTGCCTGGAACAGCGTGAGGCTGAGATGAAACCAGTGATGGCTCTGGGTTGGCAGGTGATCAGCCAGATGTATAAGATGATTTCAAATAACTGCCTGTAAATTACTTTATAAGCTTCTGCAGTTTTGAGTTTCGTGGATTTTTAATAGTTTAAACACGTTTAAAGTGAGCATACTCTTACACAGAGACTCAAACTGGATCCACATTTTGTTTGTTTGTGTGTGTGCTTTGGTTGTCCTACTATCACAATGCGAAGCTACAGGACATGTTCTCAGTTCCATTGTCACCATTGAACAGCAGTGCCTGTGACCCTTCTTCTGGGGTCAAGAAGACAATGTCCAGAGTTTTTATCCATACCCTCTAACTAAATGTTGATGGCAAGCATCCACCTTCCATCTTTAGTGTTTGAATTTAAAGCTTCCTGAATTTCCTGAGCATCGGCTAGGCCTACACTCAAAAACAGAAATGGATTTTTTGAACTTCTGAAATATTGCTACTAAAATTTGATTATTTTAACTCTCCTTTGGCTTTGCCTGAAATATTTGACGTTACTGAGGAAAGCAGACATACACTTGAAAGTGATGCTAATAAATTATATAAAAAAAATTTTAATATAATGAAGATTATATTTTCCCAAAGCAAAGGGCAAATAAATCAATAACTGAACTAGGTAGAGTCAGGCAAGACATTTATAAATCAAAATAAGAACTGCAGGACCGCACTGATGACAAACTAAATATGAGCAGAAATTCACCATTGCTCGAAAACAAACACAAATAAAACTAAATACAAAACCAGCCAAAACAGAATTCAACACAATCTGTTTCCCCAAAATGAATGTGCCATTCAGTATAATCTTAAATGTTTTAAATTGAACTGTCTGAGGTTGAAATAATTCTATGATATACTGTTCCCATCAACATCATCTCTGGTAGAACATGTTGAAGAAAATGAATAAACTCAGAATTAGAGGAAATCTTACAGATGATCCACATCAGCAGTTTTTTCCCTTTTTTTCTGATGATATTCACAAGAGTAATGTGTGATAAACCCACATTTTATATAAACTGTGGATTTTGCGCGATTTCTAGCTAGCTATGATTCTATAGCTCCTTAGATGAGCCCACTCCAAGGTGTCAAATATTTCAGCTGCGAACCAGCAATCTAAAACCATTGCCTTATTTTGCAGAGCAGGACACTGAGGCCCGAGGTTAAGGGAGCCTTCCAAGAACTCCAGGTATTTAATGGCTGACTGTCTCCCAACTCCCAATGCTTTGCTCATCCTATTTGTCTCTCTGAACGGTGATCTGGAATCACAATCATGATAATAATTACAGTTTATAATTTAAATGCATTCCTAAACACAGTATCTTCTTCCAAGACCCTGTGAGGTCAGCATTGCAGGCATCCCTCAGAGATATGATGGGCTCTGTTCCAGACCACCACAGTAAAGTGGGTCTTAATCATTTTGCTGGTGGAGGGTTTTGCCTTCACTTTGTATAAAGCACCAGTACTTGTGAAGTGCCATGAAGACAAGCACAATATAATAAAGTATGTCTGCATTGCTATGCACATTTCAGCAGATGTCAAACAGATCCACAAGATGAACAAGCATGCCCAAGAGTACAAAGTTGGTACATGGCAGCCCAGAGCCCAGGTGCAGCTGTAGCCCAGGTGTGGAGAATTGGACCTTGATTCATTTACTGATCTTGTCCCACACACTTGTGTATGGCAAACACCTCCTTGGAGAGCTGCCCTCTCAGTGTTTGGGGTACTTTGGGTCAGAATGCCTATGGAATTGGCTCTTAAGACACAGGTTTCTCTCACTTCACCCCCATCCTTCCACACCTCCCTATCTGTGAGTATTTGTTTTCTTCTTCCTTCAAAGGGCTACTTGATGAATGAGCTCCAGCCTTTTGTCACCATCACTTCCAACTCATGGCTTCAAACATCTGGGCTTCCTGCCCTTTCTCCTACTCTTCTTTCTTTTCTCTTATTTCCTTTAGCTCCTTGGAGTCCTTCTAATTCATGCTTATGTGATTTTGAGCAAGTGATTTCACCTTTCTGTGCTTCAGTTTCCCATCTGTAAAATGGGGATGATAATTACAGAATCAACTTTCTAGGATAGTTTTGAGGTTTGAATGAATTAATCGCACAAAACATGTGCTTAGTGCATATTAAACATTCAATAAATGTTAGTTGATGCTCTACTTCACATATTAAGAATATCCATAGAGAGACAGTCCTTCTGGCTGGTTTGAGTTAATTAAAATTCACTTGTGGAGAATGATATTTTATAATGCAGGTTATGAGGTTGCTTTTTGTTTTGTTTTGTTTGTTTTCTCTGCAAAATTCCTTCCTTATTTTGTTGGTATTAACTGGGGCCTGTTTAACTTGCCAGGAGCCATTTCTAAATGAAGTTTTCCTGAAATAATAGGAAAATAAATTTATTCCCACAATAGT
The DNA here is from genome assembly GCA_011751065.1 of Lasiurus cinereus. Taxonomy (NCBI): domain Eukaryota; kingdom Metazoa; phylum Chordata; class Mammalia; order Chiroptera; family Vespertilionidae; genus Lasiurus; species Lasiurus cinereus. The sequence goes on along the minus strand of JAAGEH010000293.1, from coordinate 32,393,843 downwards.
GCATTAGTTGGGCCCTAATTAAAGAAGCTGACTGATTTCCTGCTACTTTCACAATCTGGTTTAGAAGTTGCAGTTCTAATTACCACTACCCACACATTCATCCAGCAAATTTGATAAATTGGAAAATCCTGGCTGCACCTTCAATCCACAGCATCTATGAGACTCCGTGTGTGTGTGTGTGTGTGTGTGTGTGTGTGAGAGAGAGAGAGAGAGAGAGAGAGTAAATCTTTAAAAAGTCTGCTTAAAAATAAATTCATCCTACCAATGAACTTGTATGCATATATGCATAACCTAGGAACACAGATAGGGTGGTGTATAACTCTGAGATAATGAGATATCTTGGGATGTTCCAAAACCAAGGCAGGTGACCACTGGTTCGTATAATCTATTGAGAAAGAGAATAAATTTGTATCAAGATAAATAAGGAGTCAACAGTAGAGTTGTTAGCCCAATTAATCTCTCTCCATACTGAGTTTAATCAGGTGTAGGCACATTGGAAAAAGACCAAATATGCAACCTTCATATTTTATCAATTTATCTGGTTAGTTATCTGTATCACAGCAAAAGAAACTCCGGGATTGTGGTCCTGCCACTCAAAGCCCTTGAAGAAAATCAAATTTTAGGGAAAGGGTCAAAGAAGATTTGAGTCTTTTGCTGGTAAAATCCTATCAAAGGGTAGTCCCATGTCACACTCCAAGGGCATAGTAGAGCTAATGTTTTGGGTCATTTAAACGCTGCAGCTGAGTCACCACACACTTAATCCTGGGGAAAGGTGAAGCAAACACTTATTAATTCAGCCCAAGATGGATGTGGCCCACAGCCAAGCTTTTGGGTCAGTAGTAGGTGGGTTTTGAGCTGGCCTCAAATTTTACTGTTGTATGTGATTCTCCCCTCACACATTCCTCCGAGGAAACCCTGCCTCCAAGCTCTCAGATTGGGCAATTTTGCTGTGTTTTTCTGACAAAAGAAAGTCATGCTTGTCGGTGTCTAAGCTCTTTGCCACAGGGAAAGGCTTTGTGAATCGAAGGCTTTGCCTGCAGAATTTTCAAAATGATGGCAAATTTAGCCCAATTGGGCAAAAGTGAATCAGGTTTCACAAATTTAAGAATGTTTATTTAAATCTTTAAAACATATGTTGCCACAGCTGTGTTTAGCATAAAATTATAATGAAAATAATCCTAATGAAAATGACAGCATATTTATATAATGCCTTCCATCCAACAAGCGCCAAACCCCCTACACAACTGATCTCATTAGGCCTGCCTAAACCCCTTTGAGCTACAACATAAATACTAGTTCAAATTTGCAGATGAAGAAATTGGGACCTGGGCAAGATTATTTATAGCTAAATAGATTAAGTTATAACCAGCCTGACTCTCCAGTCTGTGGAGTGGTTGCTATTTAATTAGACTATGAAAGGGGGATAAGAGAAAGGCACCCCTTCCTCTAAGCTGCCCACATGGGTTGCCTTGTCCCAGCGATCCGGAAAGGGGGGCATGAAGAACACAATACCAGAGGTTTTTATGCAGTATTTTTTCTAGGAATTTACTGTGTGGATCTATGAGTAGATATTATCTTTTCAAAACATACCAGTGAGGATGAATGTTGAGAAGATGGAGGAAAGTTTTATATCTTGGGTTTTCTTGATGGAAAACACAAGACATAGGAAGGAAGAGCTAATTTGGAGCCCCAAATAGCAAGGGCCAAGAGTCTGCACTGCACCCTCCCCCTTGCTTCTCACTGTCACTATGTAGCCGTTTGCCTTTTTGAAAAGTTGGGGAATGTTAAGAACATCCTATGAAATGCCCAGGACAGGCTCAAAGACTTCATTTTAGCCCAGGAAGGTTGTCCTTTCTTAAATCTAGGTTCTCTTTAAGTATGGAGTTAACCCAAACATTTAAGTTCATTGCCTGCTACTGGCTTATTCCTGCACATTCTTCCTCTTTACAATGTTAATACATTTTTTAAGGCAGTGGTGAGATCAACTAAGTTACAAACCTGCACAGCACCTGAACACTAGAGACTTTATTTACTAAGATACTAATTTTAACTCTAGCTTCAGCAACACATTTTTAATTATAGCTTTAAAGTAGAAAAGAAAGCTTTGCTTCATCTCTACCATCAGTATTGATATTAGGCAGGTGCTTTCCAAATTCAATTTTTAAAAAAGCCTTCCTTCTATTTAGAAAACAATTCCATGAAGCCATTTTTTGCCAAAACCTGAATTAAATCTGACCAGGAAAAGACTTTCTCTAGAAATAGAGGAGAAAAACAAACTTTGTTGCATGTCTTATAGACTTGATCTGAATAGGAATTCTCAGAGTAGTGCTATATTTACTATGTTTAATTTTGGTTAAACTGCCTTTACCCATTGGCATTTATTTGCACATTTCTGTTTGCAGTGAGAGTGATGGCAATAGGCTGGAGACACTCTAGGACTAGGTGTTTCCTGCAAATGAGCACAGGCTCTCCCCTGCCTGGTTTATTAGTTTAGGAGATCATGGAACCTGGGGAAAGTCTCTTAGCCTTTCCAAAGCCAAGTTTCCTCATATGTAAATGCACCAATAGGTCGCTCGATTCCTGGTCAGGGCACATGCCCAGGTTGCAGGCTAGTCCCCAGTTGGGGACATGTAAGAAGCAGCCGATCAATGATTCTCTCTCATCATTGATGCTTCTATCTCTCCCTCTCCCTTCCTCTCTGAAATCAATAAAAATATTTTTTTAAAAGGAAAAGAAGAAAAATGCCCTTTTCCAAGGTCTTAGAGCAACAAGGCGTTTCTTGTTTGTGCATTGCCCCAGCCTCTCAACATCCGTAACCAAGAAAGCAGCACACTAACAAACAGCATCAAGGAAACGTCAAGGTCTTGAGTCCTGGCAAGACTTTCACCTGATCCGATCAGAACCCTGCCTGGGACGTGGACATGAGCAGCTGTGGGTCCTGGAACTCCTGCAGGGATGACCAGGACACAGCCACCTTTGGGCAGCAAGACTAGAGAGGGAGTGCAGAGTAGGATCTAGAGAAAAGGGATCAGGTAGTCCCAGGTCCCTGTAGCACGAGGCAGACATCAGCCCGCAGTGGCTCACATGATGGTGGCCTTGCTTCACTCCTTGTTAGAGCTTTAAAGGGTGTTTGGGAAAGAGCAGTTCAGATCCCATCACATACATGGTTTCAGCATCAACCTTTGGTGAAAGCAAATTCAAAGGCACATTTCTTCACTTTGTTTCCTGTCATACCCACACAGCTCCAGATTTCTGGAATCTTGTTATAGCCTTCAAATCTCCTGGCAGCAACGCTGGAACGCCACAGGTTTGCTCACAGCCCCAGCACCAGGCTTCAATGGGCTGAGTGAAACCACTGTCTCCAGGCAGTTTGGAGCAATGAGTGACAGGTCTGACAGCGATGTTAATTCTAAAAGCCAAAAGCAGAGGCTCTACCAAAAAATGATCACATTTTCCACTCAAGACCAATTGTTTTCCAAGCTATGAAATTTGGATTTTGCCACTTGAAAGATTTTTTTCCATACCTCAATCCAGAGAGGGTCCTTTATTTTATAATCCTCACCTAAGAATATGCTTTTCATTTCCTAAAATTGATAAGAGAAAGAAAGAAACAGAGACAGAGAGAGAGAGAGAGATCAGTTGTTTTCCACAAGTGTCCCAACAGGAGATCAAACCCACAGCCTAAGTGTGTGCCTGGACCGATGCTCCAACCAACTGAGCCACATGGGTCCAGGGCCCTGGGAGAGTCCTTTAAAATAGCTTGCTCCATCTTCACAGCCATTTTAGAAAAATATGGAGCATCGAGAGTAGTAAAATTCTCTGGACTTTATGAGACTTGGTGACAACTTTATCTGATAGGTCCTTATTTTTTCTAAACTACCAACCTATGATTATTTTTCTTCTATAGTTTTCTGTGGCACCTCTCAGATAATACTGCTATACCCCTTTTTGGTTTGTGGGGCTATTTCATGGTTTGACTTGGTTTTGCTTTAGGCTAGGGTTGGTTAGGAGAGATGGAATACAGCAGAAGTCTTCTAGTCAGCTCAAGAATTTGCAGTTATGAAAGTTTATGTCTCGGTCTCTTTACTGTGAGGTTAAAGACCTAGCCAATGTCACCTTGCTAATTGGTGGCCAAGCCAGGGATGGCAGAAGCATCCCAGAATTGCTCTCATTAAACCACACAATGTCACAAGTGCCTGGAAGCAAAGTCAGCTCCATGTGGCATCTACCATAAGAGACAGAGTTGCAACAAGTTGCTAAAACTTTCCTCTCTAGAATGGGTATGTGATTCCTAGGGGCTTATGTGGAGCCTGGCACAGAAATAAGAAGCATGAACCTTATCCCCTTGCCATCCCTCCAGGAGGCTGCTGATGAGGCCTAGTCCTCCTCTGTCTGTCTAGCAAGCTGCTCCAGGCAACTTCTGAGATGTTCCTCCCCAAGTCTGCTCATGGATCAAGGAGGGTCCCAGACACCCTCAGCATCCTCTAAAGGCATTTTGTGTCCATCTCTACAAATATCCTATGGCTCCAAAGCCCTGCCCACAGGCACTGCACCCCATGCATCCACTTCTCAGTCCCCAGGGGGACACCCCTCTCCTGCCTCCAGAACAGCCACTTCCTTCAGCTCAAAGCACTGGCCTCTATCTCCTATCAAGTCAGAGACAATCTCATTTCATCTCCATCAAGGGGCCATCCTGTTTGTCCTATACAGCAAGGCCAGTCATGTTGGTCTGGTTGTAAAAGGAAAGACACACTTATTTTTTATTTCTTATAAATCACTTTCCTCAAAGGTCTTGATTGCTCTGGGGGTATTTCTAAGGAGAAGACCCACAGATCTCTCTCAACTCAGTCTGCAGAATCTCCTTTCTCTGCTGGCATCCCCAGAAGCCTTTGCAGCTTCCCTTTCCCCCAGCCATTCTTCCTCCCAACCCCAGGTATTACATCTATGGTGAGTGTCTGTAGCCCTGGGCTTTAGTGAGATCTGCTCAATACTATAGCGATCCCTCAGATAGAAATACACATCATTCTGGTCAGTTCCAAGAAATGGATGCAGAAGGGAAAACATCAGGATGATAAATCCAAGTTAATATGTATTTCAATTAACCAGTCATATCTGCTAATGCTCATGGGGAGAGCAGATTCTTAGGCATTAAAGTAAAAATATGGGAAAGCATTACTTAAGAGCTTGAATGGTTTTAGGTAAATAATATTTTAAAATTATATTCAAGGCAATAAATAACACTTCAGAAAGTGGGCATTTTTTTTTACTTGCATTAAAAAATGAAATCAACTTCTTTTGCAAAGTTTTTGCTTAATGAAATAGAAGACTATGCTGAGTCTGCTCTCTCTCCTCCTCCACCAGCTTCTTACGGCTTCTGTAACAAATTACCACAAACTCGGTGGCTTAAAACAATACACTTTTATTGTTTTATAATTCTAGAGGCTACAATTTATAAAATCAAGGTATCAGCACGGCCGCATTCTTTCTGGAGGCTCCAAGGGAAAATCTGGTTCCTTGTCTTTCCCAGTTTCTGGAAGCCACCTGCATTCCTTGGCACTTGAACTCTTCCTAACATCATTCATTTTGCCATCTGGGCTTCCAAGTATATATCTCCTTCCCTGATGCTCTTTTGCCTCCCTCTGTCACTTAAGAAAACCCTTGTGGGTCCACTTGGGTCCACTTGGGAAATGAAGGGTAATCTCTCGGTCTCAAGGTCTCCCATTTAAAAGTTTTTTTTGCCATGTAAGGTGACATACAATTTCTGGGGATTAGGATGTGAGAGCTATTATTCAGTCTACCAAAGTCCCTTAGCCACTTTGACCTCATCTTGACCTCTTGACCTTGAACTCACTCCTCTCCTGCTACCCAGCCTCTGGCCCTTCTGGTATCATGCCAGACACCAGAGCTGTCCTTGTGGCTATTCCCTCTGTCAGACAGCCTTACCCCTAGTGCAGCGGTCAGCAAACCGTGGCTCCCAAGCCACATGCAGCTCTTTGGCCCCTTGAGTGTGGCTCTTCCACAAAATACCACGGCCTGCACAACTCTATATGAAGAAGTGGCAGTAGAAAAAGTTTAAGTTTAAAAAATTTGGCTCTCAAAAGAAATTTCAATGGTACTGTTAATATTTGGCTCTATTGACTAATGAGTTTGCCGACCACTAGTGAGTTCCCAGGCCCACTCCTTCAGCTCATCCAGGCCTTCTCTCAAAGACTTCCTTCTCAATCAACCCTTCTCTGACCACCTTATTTATAGGTTCAGCTTCTCTCATCGCCAGATATGTGCTGTCCCTTTCTGTAGTTTATGTTTCTCCATGGCAACTATAACCATCTACCATCCAATACACATTTTTCTCATTTACTTTTTTTTATTGTTTCCTTCACTCCTCTCAAATGTAGGCTCCATAAGGGTAAGGATTTCTTTCTTTTCTGTGGAATCTTTTGGACTGAAAAAAGTGCACATAATAGGCCTTCAATACATGTTGGTTAAATGAAACTGGCTGGGTCATTTATTATAGAACCTCCCAAGTCAGTATGTTTACATTTTACATCTTGAGCTGGTTAGACTCCTGCTAAAACACTTTTCCTAACTACTGCAGAGTGGCCAACACTGGCCTGCCCATGGGAGGATGAGGACTAGGTCCTCCCCACCCAGAACACTTACAATCACTTCATCCTTCATTGTGCCAGACACCCTCCATTTTCCCTTTCCTGGGGCCTCTAGTCCTTTGTTTTGTTAAGAGAAGGACAGTCTCCGGGCTGAGTATAGTGGGAGAAGGGACTCAAGGGTCAAAAGAGCTTTAATGGACTCCCAGGGGTTCCAGGTGCTGTCAATTCTACAGCTCTGGAGGACTCTGCAGCAGAAGTATGGTGGACTCCCAGGTAGCCCTGTTACCTATTATCATTCACTTTTCTTTAAATCCTTTTCCACTCATTCAATTGCTCTCCAGGAGGCTTCCTAAGTTTTATTGCTGTGTCTCCCCTCCACCCCTCCCTTCCTTGGGTATTGATGCTTTTAATAAATCCTTTTACTGTTATTTTATTGCAGTTTAGGAAAGGGTAAAAGCAGATTCATGTCCATTCTATATTTTTACTAAAAAATGACCTTATTTTCCTAGCATTTCGAGGTTTCTGGACCAACACATTGATCTATTGTGTGGATGTTTCTTGAGTTCTTACCTTGGATTTTTGAAGAAACTGAGATCCAAATTATACCCAAGTTGGGACTGGGCACATTTCTGTTTAAGACTGACACCTCCCAATTGAATACAGTAGTGTCTCTTTATCTGAAGTTTCACTTTCTGTGGTTTTAGTTAACCATGGTCAAAAAATATTAAATGGAAAATTCCAGAAATAAGCAATTCATATTGCGTGCAACTCTGATTAGTGTGATGAAATCTTTCATTGTCCCATTCCATCCTGCCTGAGATGTGAGTCATCCCTTTATCTAGTGTCTCCATGCTGCTGTGGATGCTCTCCACCCTTAATCACTTAGTACTGTCTCGGTTATCAGATTGACCTTTGCAATATCTCCATGCTTATGTTCAAATAACCCTCATTTTACTTAATAATTGCCCCAAAGCACAAGAGTAGCAATGCTGGAAACTCAGATATGCCAAAGAGAAGCCGTAAAGTGCTTCCTGTAAGTGAAAAGGTAAGTATAGGAAAAATATAGTAAATATACGGTTTGGTACTACCCACAGTTTCAGGCATCTGCTAGAATCTTGGAATGTATTCCCCTCAGCTAAGGGGGAACTAAGGCGTTGCTTTAAGTTACATGGGGCATTTTTTAATTTCTATAACTTAATCCTGTGAGGTAGGCAAAGATCCTGAGATTCTGATAAATTAAGTACCATGTGCCCAAGAGCAATACAGCTAGTTACTTGGGAGATCAGTTCTCAAACATAACTTCTGGCTTCTGACTAGACCATGTGGTCTCTTTCTCTTTTTGCCTTTCTTTTCACAAAGAAAATAAATGAGGAAAACGTGTTTCTATTCACAAATGTGACACAGTACAGAAAGCTTGCTGAAAAAATAGACACATTCCTGAAATGTGAATCCTGGAAACCTCCCCACCCTGGTCCTGCACCGGGAAGATGTTTGCTAGCCCATTGAATAGCCACGTCTGAGGTTTTGACCGTCTAGAATTGTCATCAGTGTCACTTACCCCACACTGGGGCCTGGTGGTGATTCGCTTTAGCTGAAAGTCTTCCCATTCTGCATCTGTGGTTCTTTCTCAGTCTCAGAGCCTCCTGAAATCTCATAGAAAGCATCTCCTTCTGGTCCCCAGGATGTTCTCACATCTTTGCTCCCTTAAGATCTGCACATCTGTTTCTCATGACTGTGAACTATGAGGAGTTGTCAGGACCTTTCAATCACTCCAACGGCCTATAAAAGCTTGCTGTATTTTCAGTTTTACTAAATATTTCTATAATTCAAAAATTATGGAAATGGATAATGTTTCTGTTCTCTGGGAGTATATTTAACAGCTCTGTGCATACCAGATGCAAATGAATATATAGAAATAAATGGTGCATTTTATAGACTACACTTCATTTTAACTGTCTTCCCCTTCAGACACCTCAGGCCCTGCTCCTGCCAGAATGTGAAAGAGGCTGGAACACTTTACCAAGGACAATCAGCTTCTTCATTCCACCCAGGGAAAAGGTGAGGCTGCATCCAGGCAATTTGTCCATAAAAATGCCACTCCTCCTGCCTAAGCCACTGCTTCTCCAGTTGAGACTTGACTTGCTAAAGGTGATGATGACATTAGGAATTGTGTGAAATGGGTTACATTACTGACCATCTCTAACTCCAGTGTCCACAGTTGTCACATGGAGACATTCATCCAGCAGGGCTTACTCAGGATTAAATGTGATGAATGAGGTTCCTGGTGAATAGACCAGAAGCTGTGATGGACAATTGTCACAGCTTGACTGCCAAATCTCTGCAGTAATTGATGAGTCTGTGCTTTTCCTAACCTATGGCAACCTCCATGCAGCAGAGGGTCTCAAAATGGGCCAGTTGGGTTATTGCAGGTGCACCAGGGTCCAGTCAGGTCACAGGGTAGGGTCCAGGTTTCACCGGCGGTGGCTGCAGCATCTGACAGGCCATTTCTCTGTGCATCTCTCTTGCTTCCACTGCTATTTCTGAGTCCTTTTCTCTGGCCTTACCACCATGCTGTGAACTACTCAATAGCCCTCTAATAAGTTCCTTTTGGGCATAAGATCATTTAAAGTGCTCTTGTTTATAATTAAGAACACTGAGTTTTAAAATGCAATATTGTTTTCTACCCTCCTAGAGTGGAGACCTCTACCTTGTGCATCACAGGAAAATTGCAAAGACATTATGAAAATCGTAGTAGGGATTTGCTGGAAAGCTGATTGGTAGAAACCAACCATTGGTCACATGTGCTTGGATTTACCTCCTCACAGACTCCCTTCTGTCTTTTGACTCAATTCCCAAGTCTCCAGCAATAAAGGAAGAACCAACCTGGGAATAGAGTCCTGAACAGTTAGGAGTGTTAACAGTTGGGGCTGCCTGGAGCAACAGTGACTTGGATTTTCTGTAAAGACCGTTGGATTAACAAGGGTTAAGGAACACTCAGGAGATTGTTGGAGGGAAAACGATAGTTTCTGTGGCCATATGTTCCTGACAGATCTACACAGAAAATCTCACCTGTCAATCCTGCAGCATCAACAATCACTCTGGCTCCCCAGACAGGTAAGGAGAACTCATTTTATGAATTCACTCGGCCAATGCTTGGACCCATGATTCATGTGAGGAGATGTCATACACTTTGGTGTAGCAAAATAAAAGTTTAACTCCAGCTCCTCTACTTATTAGCAATGGAACTTTGGACAGATTACTAAATATCTCAGTATCCTAGTTTCCTCATCCATGAAATGGGTAATGTTTCTACTTCATAAAGTTGTTGTGGGGATTAAATGAGTCAAAACATCTCAAGTGCTTAGAATTGGGCCCAGCACCAAACAGGCTTTTCATATATAATAGTCATTATTATCATAGATTGCTAGCTGTCAAATAAATAGTGCTTATATCCTGAGGACACTGAGTGACTGAAGGTTCCCTATAAGATGACTATAAAGCGATTTATTTACTGCTGTAAAATGGCCACCACCTTACAAATAATTATTTTACAAAGAGAATAGTGGTAAGAGCATCAGTCATGGCATCCGACAAACGTGGGCTCAAATCCTAATCTGTCACTTCATAGCCGGGTGACCTTAGGCAACTTCTCTCAACCTCAGTTTACACATATATGCCATAACATTAATGATACATGCTTCCTGAGACTATTTTGAGCATTAAGTTGGACACTAAAATGCTTAGCTCAGTGCCTGACACAGGGCAGCACTCACTAAATAATTATTATCACTTTCACAACAGCTCTATGAGGCAGTATGCTTCTGATCCTCATTTTCTAGATGAGGAACCTGAAGCTCAGAAGAGAATCTATAACTCCTCCAGGACCCCAGGATCCATAGAAGGCAGAAGAGAGACCTCAAATCCCACATTTTCCACATTCAGCTCACCAAAAATCACCCTGCTCAGCATGATATGGTGATTTCCATTTTTGGTGGGTGGATTGTCCGGGTCTGTCCAATTTTCTCAACTAGAGAAAGATGTTTCAATGATCCTCAAAAGTATTCTAGCACTGTTTCTATTACTCTCTGTGGCCTTTTAATACTTATAATCAGGTGACCCCCAACTCCAGGGCAGGTTGGTTGGGGTGGGTTAATCAATGGTCAGGTCAGAGAAAGGACAGCCATCATTCAAAATTGCATTTTGTCAAATTCAGGTGATTTTTCTCTCTTGCCTGTGAGCCCTTTGGCTTTTGATAACTCTGATTGAGTGCACTCTTGTTACCTTTACCTCACACCTTTCTTTAAGGTAAACAGGATAATTTCAGGCCTGGAAATGTGTCAGTTCTCAGACTGAAGAGCCACAGTTTCAGAGTCTTAAATTAAAAACAGGGAGAAAATGTTCTATTCTGTGTCAGAAAGAGCTCCGTCTCTCTCAGACTCACTTTCTGGCACTTTACTCCTGCTTTTTCTCTGAACAGACTTGACAGATGAATTATTTGGATGTGTCATGTGCTGTCATCTCAAGCCAACAAGCTGATGGTTTAATGCAAATGACATGGCAGCCCAGGAATTTTATACTGAAACTCACCTCACACTAAAGTTGTGGGAACAAGTCATCTCACCTGGGAATTTTAAGTAAGAGTTTGGCATCAACCTCATCTCTTGGTCCTTGATTTCTTAGAAAAGGAACTAGCCCTGGAAAATAGGGGGATAGGCAGCAGGATATAGTCCCATCTCCCAAAGACAGGGTTCTTTCCACCCGAAGAAGTGCAGTCTTCTCCATAGAAACAAATCTCTTTGTGTCTCTCTGTCTCCTCTCCCTCCTTGCTCCCTCTTTCAACCCACAAAAATGCACAAAAGAGCTTGAAACATCCAACAACTCAAAAACAATGTCAGGAGTCAATTTATTATTCTGCTTTTAGGATTACTTGTTTGCCAAATAAAAGTGTCCAATATTGAGTAATTGAGTTATTACAGCGCAGCTGGTTGGCAGAAAGCCTCTTGCCTGGGACAGACGTTCTAGTTCCTGATATGGTGAGACTTTGAGCAGGTCACTTGACTCTCTGGGCCTCAGTTTCTTCATCTGGGAAAATAGGTGGTGGGTGGTGAGAAAGGGTTGGGTAATTTAGTACTTAATGATGTGCACACTTTATGGACCTTGGATTGTGAGATTTTGGCTGTCCCTTGAGAACAAAAGCTAAAAAGGAAATGTTCCAGAAGTTTTCCCTTGGAAATAGGATAATTAATAGTACAGGATATACTGTAGAAACTATTTTAGAACTAGGGATCTGTTTACATGACAACTAAAGAGTTGAGAAATAAGAATCCAAGGAAACTTAGAGCTGGAAGAGCTTTTGGGGACCTTCTATCTGTCGCCTCCTTCCACAAAGATGGAGCCAGAAGTTCGGAAGTGCCAAGAGTCAGAAACCCATAGCCCCTACTCACAGACCCTTTTCCCATACTCAGAGGCCCATGGTGTCTCCTATCCACCCGGGTTGGAAATACTCAGCTTGTGAACTCTTGTTCCACTCACTTTTTGCCAAATAGTTTCTTAGGACTAGGATGATGAATGGATTCCCATCATTGCCTTTGAGATGTTAGATGGGACAGGGGGAGAAACAAAAAGAGATCAATCGGATATTTCATTGGGGGAAATAAGCCTGATAGTGAGTTGTCGTTCTCATGGAAAAACAGGTCTAGACCAGTGGTCGGCAAACTCATTTGTCAACAGAGCCAAATATCAACAGTACAATTGAAATTTCTTTTGAGAGCCAAGTTTTTTTAAACTTAAACTTCTTCTAACGCCACTTCTTCAAAATAAACTTACACAGGCCGTGGTATTTTGTGGAAGAGTCACACTCAAGGGGCCAAAGAGCCGCATGTGACTCACAAGTCGCAGTTTGCCAAAATGTACATGCTCACTCTATGTGAAGTATCCTGTCTTTCCTTACAATTTTATCATTTATATGTGACCTTCTCATTTATATGTCACATTTTTTCCCTTGAAAGTCAAAAAATAACACACATTTATGTTTCATGGAGCCTTATTTAATCACTATTTTTCCCATTACAAGTAAAATTAATATGCTCAGACATAAATATGCTAATCTTTCCAACTGCTGAATTAACCTGATTCTGTCTTATGTTCTCAGTGTATGGACTTCAACTCTGGGACAGCTAGCACATGTCAACATTAACTGGCCTCAATTACATTTTTATACATGACTAAATTGTTTAACTGGTTGCTGCATTGCTCAGTAGGTGCTTATCTTTAAAAAGGAGTTACAAATCAACAAATACATGTATGAATAAAACAGTAATAAAAACATGAGTTATTGTTTGCTGAGTTTGACATATATAGCAGCCCCGACTGTTGCCTAGAACCATCGGTTAAGTACATCAATTGCTGAACATTGACAGGCATTAAAGAAAGGAAAGTTCTATTGTATTTGACATAAAAAGAAAAGCAAATTCACAGCTGAGAATTCGAGGAGGGCAGAAAAAGTCAGTGTGCAAACTCTTCCTGCAACCAACCAACTCTTGTTCTATGGGGTTGGATGTGTGCCAAAGAATCAGCTAAATCACAGGCAACCTATTTTTAATCATTTAAACCTTTAGACAACACAATTATAAAAGAGAATATTTTGGAGGAGAAAGATTTAATTCTTTCTTCATTGTTTTAGCAGAAGGTCGTTAGATAGTTTTAAACTCTACCCTTTTGGTACACTATTTTAATAGAGGACTGAATTTATCTAAGTACCTTGCTTTTAAAAATGTGGTTACATGTATTTTTGAAAACCAAGCCAAGAAATACAAGACCCATAAAATCCTGAAGCATATTAAATGACGGTTCCTTTTTCCTTAATCCACCACCACAAATATCAATTAAGTGTAATTATATTAAATAGGTTCCCCTGAGAGCAAATAAAGATTTGCCAGAACACAAATTGCTACCCAGGTGAACATTATATAATTTTCTTGAGTACACAGACAAATACAGATGGTACACTCCAGAATGTAATGTAACAAATGGGTGTTTACCGTAACATATACATTTATTTTTTTGCTTAGCTACCAAATGGCAGAGGGCCAAGAAATACAAACAAAATATAGGAGCTTTTCTTTCTCTTTTCTTAGATGAGAGGATAAATGTTACATTTTATATTAATAACTGCTAATTAAAAGGCTATTACTCTGGGACAATAATAAATAAATGGACACTACTAGAAGCAAATGCCAAATGAACTTGCAAGGTTTGGCAAAAAAAAAAAAACACCACTCACTTAAATAACTATTTTTCTTATTAAAAACAAATGTTTTACTAAGCTTACTATGAGAGGAGAAATGAGTCCATAAATTGGAAAGTAAACCAGGTAGGATAAAATGTGTTTTAACTATTTTAGGAGCTAACTGTTGCCCTCATATGGAAGAGAAAGAACAGAAAGCTTTGTGGGACAAAGGGCAAAGGTAACAAATAACTTTCCCAATTATGAAAATGAGCTGCCCAACAGATGTTTGAATTCAAAGATCTCAAGCAATATTTCTGAAGAAAGCTTCTTTTTTTCCTGCAGAAAACAAATGCCATACTTATGTTCCTTTTCATTATACAATATGTAAGGTATAAATTTTTTCTGTCATATGTGTTTAGGGATGGATGAAAATTTAACTCATTCTTGGTGTTGTATGGAAAACTTTGAAAAATAATCAACTTAAGACTGAATGTGCTGATATGTCAAATATTTTTAGTCTCTGACCTTTTTAACATGATAAAAATAATTACCTCAAAATAGAATCATGGAAGCCAAGACATTTTCCTTTTCCCATTGCTCACTCTCTTCAGATTGACATCTCAGCACCACCTGACCCTCAAATACTAGCTTTCATAGTAAGAATATTCAGATTTCTGATCTAGGAAGTACTATAGGGGCAGCAGAAATTACAGCTTTGAGGTTTATTTGATTATCAGCTGGAAAAGATCAGAAGTGGCCACTAAGAACCCTTCTAATTTTAGTGATTCTAGGATTTCCTAAAAAAGTGTCAAGTAATATGACCGAAAGATAGAACTTATCCTGATGAGATAGATGCTACTCTGTAAGGAGTTGTCTGCTCTGTCCCTCTCCTGGCTGAGGGTAAGTTCCATATGACACTTGACTTGAGAGACCCTCCTCCCTCACAGAGATGCCCCTCAAGCTGCTTAGAGAGACTCCTAGGGTTTGGGTGGCCTGGCTCTGCTGAGCTAATGCTTGGAGAGTACCAGGACCCAAGACTTGTGATCAGCCATCCTGACTAATGGTCAGGTGGTTACTAAATCCCAAGCTTCCATTCTGTCTTATGAATCTAAGCCTCTCAGCAGTGGTTGGTGAGTGTTGGTTGATAAACTATAGGTTTGCTTTCCTCACTAAGCATTAGCTCAGCAGAGCCAGGCCACCCCTAATCACTAGGTTTACTTTCCCTGGTTTACTTTCCTCCCTGCTCTGCACCTGGGTTGGAGTGAGGAGGGAGCTTCCATCCTAGAACAGGGAAGGGGAAGGCTATAGAGTGGTCTTGCATCCCTTTCTTCCTTCCCACTCTCCTAACCCACCCAACTCACTTTGTCTTCTTTTCTTCCTTCCTTTTCTAGAGGACCTCAGAAAGATGAGTTCATTAGATTCCTTAGTTCATGGCACATTATCTTCACAGGTCCAAGAAAGTCTGCTCTCTTGGATTGATTGGTTGGTTAGTTGGTTAGCTAGTTAGTTAGTTGGTTAGTTGGTTAGCTAGTTAGTTATCCCTTTTCTCCCATCCTTTCTCTTTTTTTTCATACCCACACAAGGAAACCATTCTAATATGT
Organism: Lasiurus cinereus; assembly: GCA_011751065.1. Lineage (NCBI taxonomy): Eukaryota > Metazoa > Chordata > Mammalia > Chiroptera > Vespertilionidae > Lasiurus > Lasiurus cinereus. The sequence goes on along the minus strand of JAAGEH010000293.1, from coordinate 32,378,409 downwards.
AATATAAATCATCTTGTTTGTGCTTATAAAATTCATAAGGTAAGTCTCAATACATGCCTTTTTAATTTAAGTGAGTAGTATAATGTTGTAGATCTCATAATGTTTCTTATAAATGATCACTCAGCCTTTCATGTTTAATACTCTACCTCTTGCTTCTACCAGCTGCATAACACTTCATGATATATATTCACCATGTGTCTCCTGGTTGGTGACTGCCTCCATCTATCTCCAACCAAAAATAACACTCCAATAACATCCTTCTATGTGAACACATGAGAATTTGTTTGGGCCACGTACTCAGGAGTGGAATGCCTTCCTTTGACTGAGTGTTGCCAGGTTGCTATCCAGAAGGACTGTGCCAATCTTTACTCCTACCTGTAATAACTAATGTTCCTCTGTACCCAGCTCCCCAAAACATCTTGTTCTTCAGTGCAATTTTTAAGAATAATGATTCATAAAGTGAAAGGAACCTTCTCTAGTCCATTGCTTTCAAAATTCTTCCCCAATTCAAAAAAGAATGATGCCCTACATTTGAGTATACAAGGTGGGCCAAAAGTGGGTTTACAGTTGTTTATATGGAAAATAACACAATAATTAATAAATAATAATACAAGAATAAACTGTGTTTTGTGTACTCACAACTATAAACCTACTTTTTCCCTTATATATTAATTATATTTTCTTTTTAGAAAGAATGTGACAATATTATTATCAAACTAGTGGTCTGGTGCATGAAATTTGTGCATGGGGTGGGGAGGAGTGTTCCTCAGCCCGGCCTGTACCCTCTCTAATCTGGGACCCCTCAAAGGATGTCCTACTGCCAGTTTACAAGGATCAGGCTTAAACTGGCAACCAGACACCCCTCTCACAATCCGGGACTGCTGGCTCCAGCTGCTTACCTGCCTGCCTGCCTGATTGTCTCTAACCACTCTGCCTGGCAGCCTACTCACCCCCAAATACCCCCCACCAGCCTGATCACCCCAACTGCCCCTGTACCAACCTGCTCACCCCTGACTGACCTTCCTGCTGGCCTGCTCACCCCCACCTTCCCTCCCCACTGGACTGTTCTCCCTCAACTACTCCTCTGCTAGCCTACTCACTCTAAACAGCCCCCCCCCCGATCTGATCACCCCGAACTGACTCCCATCGATGTCTGCTCACCCCCAACAGGCCCCCCTGTTGATCTGCTTATCCCCAATAGCCCCTGCCATCCTATCCTGGCCTGATCACCTCCTGACAACCCAATGTCCCAGCTCCTCCTTTTTTCCTTTTTCTTTTCTTTTCTTTCTTTCTTTCTTCCTTCCTTCCTTTCTTTCTTTCTTTTTTTTTTTCCATCACCTCCTTGAGCGGAGGTCAGAGCAGGCTGGAAGCAAGTATCTGGGATTTATTTATCTTCTATAATTAAAACTTTGTAGCCTTGAGTGGAGGCCAGGGCCAGCCAGGGCAGGCAGGAAGCTTGGCTTCCTCCATCACGGAGGCAACTCAAGTCTTCTGCTTGCTCCAGCTCCATGGCCAGCTACTATCTTGGTTGGGTTAATTTGCATATTTGCTCCTGATTGGCTTGTGGGCATGGCTTGCGGATGTAGTGAAGCTATGGTTAATTTTTATTAGTGTAGATTACAAAGGAATGGAAAGAATATTATATTATCTTGTTCTACAGAGTCCTCAAATTTTTTATACTAGGAAAAAATAAGTGATATGCAAGGCTCAAAAGAAATACATTAGAGTTAACTGGTCAATTTCAAAGACCTAGCTGGAAGGTGATTTCACCTAGTGACCCTCTCACCCCTTAGATCTTACTTTGTTACATCCTGAACACTTTCCCTAACCCTCAAAGCTAGAGAGGTACATTTCCTGTGTATCAGAACTGCCTGTTTGCTTACCTGGCTCTCACCCTAAGTTCTATTAGGCAAGTTTCTGTCTTATTCATGGCTGAACCCCAACTGTTAAAAGAGTTTAATGATCCATACCAGGAATTGAACAGATATGGTTTCAAATTACAATTTGGATTTCTTTTTCCCCCATACCACCAAGCAATTCCTGTACACCAGCTGCATGTCCTACAATTCAACTCAATTCTGAAACTATCTAGTCAGGTCTCACAGGTTAAGGGCTCAGTCCTATAAGACTGCTCCCCAACTTCAGATGTCAATCACAAGTCCAAGTGACTCTGATTATACCCTCCTCCTTGGATTTGATTAATTTGATTAATTTGGCTCACAACACTAAGAAAAACATTTACTAACTAGATTACTGACTTATATTTAATAGATAGATGGATGAATATGGCACTCTCTCCACATCTCCATGTGTTAACCACCCTAGAAGCTCCCAGAACCCAATCCTTTATTGGGTTTTTATGGAGGCTTCATTACATAGACATGAGTGATTAAATAATTAGCCTCTGGTGATTGATTCTACCTTCTGGCCCTCTCCCCTTTCAGGAGGTCAGGATGGGACTATTCCAATCCTTAGGTTACCTAGGGGCTTTCCAAAAGTCACCTCTTTAGAATAGCAAAGAACACCCTTATGTTAGGAAATCCCATCAGTTAGGAAATCCTAATGGTTTTAGGAGTTCTGAGCCAGGAACTACTAAGCAAAGACCAAATATTCATTCTTATAAACCACAACATCATAGAAAACATTGTCAAATAAATGAATGCATAATAAGTGAATTGATTTTAGGTTGCTTGACACAGACCTTGAACTAATGTGTCAATGTGTAATGAATAAATGTGTAAACAAATGTCCACTGACTCTCTTGTTCCATATTTCCTTCTCTCCTCTGGGCTCTCCCATCAGATATTCCTCCTTGAATTTTGCCAGATTCCAGATGAGAGGTCAGGGCAGCCACCAGAAAACTTTAATTCGTTTTACTGCCAGTTGCCCCTTTTCTCACTCTGAGATAATAAGGTGTTGGAGGAACTAGAAACATCCATGTCATGAAAAAGTTGTGGGCCTCAGGGAAGGAGTGAGAAGGAAAAACCAACAGGTAACATTCCAACTTGATGTTTGTGAGCACACACACAGCTTTCCTGCCCTCCCCTGCCTAAGTCCCCCTACCCCTCTCCCCTTTCAGGCTTTATCCATCATGACAGTCTAATGAAGGGCTGGTTTGGGGGGTGGAGGTCCCCTGATTACACACAGATCTATACGTGCACATACCAAAGAGAAAATACATATAATTATATTAAGACCATTTGTTTTCATATCTATACAGTTTATAGTGATCTAAAGTTGACAGTTTCTAGGCATAGCTCTTCCTAAATAAGCCCTCCATATTTTTCCTGGATATGAAAGACTGTTTTCACAGCCAGAAAAGAGCACTTGAGAAATTCTTGGAGACTGAGTGGAGCTTTAGCCATCTTCCTTGGTTTACAAGCAGTGAACAACGCAGCTTAAATTGTGTTTCTATCTAATTGAAATCAGCAAGAGAACCTTTAGAATCAAAGCCATCCCATCCCAACTATTTGGACCAGAGAACTCAGACATTTGATAGCTCAAACCCATGCCAGTTGCATTCCAAATATGATAAGGCATTTGCTTGTGCTATAGAGTCTGCTCAGTGTTTTGACTGAAAGTCTCTCACCTCTCTGTGTCAACCTTGGCATTCATACAGAGATTTGCAAAGGGACACTGACAGCACAAATTACAGGGCTCTCACCGTTCACTTAGAGGTGACTAACAGAGAGCATTTGAGCTAAATGCACGGTTAATCACTCATAGCTTTTAGCATAGCGTCTTACTTATATACTAAGATACTGAGATCAATTAACTTGTTCATATAAATTTAAAGATCAAATTAGTCCTATTGTTAATGGTGTTTTCCTTCTTAAGTTGAGGACAGTTGTCCAGTTGTCTTGCCTTACCACTGACATAATCCAGTTAAGGGCTCCATCTCCCATGGCAAGGGATCATTTCTCAAGCCCTTTGAGTTCCTTAGAAGAAAGAAGCAAGTTAGGGGCAAAATATACAGCCTCCATCTCCAATAAAATGAGTTACCCAAACCAGCCAACAGCATTTTATTGAAAAGTAACAAAAATAGAAAAACCAAGATGACAGCATAAGGTATACACCTGTACATGCTTACTCGCACAACCATACCAAAACTACAACTAAAAGACAAAATGTCTATCACCCAGAACCATGGGAAAGCTGGCCAAGTAGAAGTTCTATAACTAGAAGGAAAGAGAAAAGGGCATTGAGACCAGGTACAACGTGCACAGTGTGGAAAAAGTACAGAGGTGTGCAAATCAGGCTGGCAACTGGGTACACTGTTTTTTTTCAACCCGAAGGGAGACACAAGCTCCCGACTGCTCTGAACTCCAGTTTCTGGCAAAAATGGGAGTCAGACTCCTACAGGGAGAAGCAGGACTGTCTACCATCAAGTTGAAAAGTGAGGATGGCTCTCTTACAGAAGTGTGCTCAGGACAGAATCCAAGATGGCGGCATAGGTGAACACCTACACTGCTGCCTCGCACAACAATTTCAAAACTACAACTAAAAGACAGAACGGACATCATCCAGAACCACAGGAAAGCTGGCTGAGTGGAAGTTCTACAACTAGAAGGAAAGAGAGGGGCTCACAGAGACCCAGAGGAGCTGTAAAAAGCTGAGGTACGGAGACGCGTGTGCTGAGAGAGCGGGTGCCGGAGTACCTGGCTGGCTTTCTCTGGCGGGAGGGAAACGGAGACTCCCAATGGCATTGAACCCCTTATCTTACGACACTAAACCCCAGATCCAGCCGAAACTCATACGGGGGGAGTTTGGACTGTGAAAAGGGAGAAGTGCACGGAAATTTAGGGGAGCCACAAAATGTGCGGAGGACAGACTGCTGATTGTGCCGCTGGCTTTCGTGAGTGGGCGGGAGACAGACCCTCCCAACTGTGCCACTTCTGAGTCCACTGGGCCCTTGTTTCGGGCGAAACCCTGTGGACCTAGATTCCTGTGGTCCTGGCGAGCAGGGGAGCTGGAAAGGCAGCGGTTAGAGGCACTGCGGGCACGCGCACAAGGACCGCTCCAGGCATTACCCAGTCACGTGAGACTCAGGGGCCGTGGAGGGCGGGGCCGACTGGAAGGCAAGGCGGTCCCTTAAGCCCTGAGACTCCGCCCCTCCCAAGCTCAAGAGAGGCTTCTGCGGCTTTGCACGTCTGACATTATAAGGCTGAATCCAACACAGAAGTTTCCCCGACATAGTGAAAATGCTGAGACAAGGGAAGGGATCACAAACAAAAGAAATGGAGGAAAAAAAACAACTGGATATAGAGTTCAAAATCACACTTATAAGGTTTTTCAAGAATATGCTAGAAAAGATGGATAAATTTATCAAGTCCCAAGAGGAGATGAAAAAGGACCAACTAGAGATGGTAAAGGTCCAACTAAAGATGAAAAAGGACCAACTAGAAATGAAACATTCACTGACTGAAATAAAAAATATTATACAGAGTCCTAACAGCAGACTGGAGAAAGGTAAGAATCAAGTCAAAAATTTGAAATATAAATAAGCAGAAAACACTCAACTGGAAAAGCAAAAAGAGAAAAGAATCCAAAAATGTGAAGATAATGTAAGGAGACTCTGGGACAGCTTCAAACATACCAACATCAGAATTGTGGGAGTGCCAGAAGAGAGAGAGCAAGATACTGAAAACCTATTTAAAGAAATAATGACTGAAAACTTCCCACATCTGGTGAAAGAAATAGACTTACACATCCAGGAAACACACAGAACCCCATATAAAAGGAATCCAAAGAGGACCACACCAAGACACATCATAATTAAAATACCAAGAGCAAAAGACAAAGAGAGAATATTAAAAGCAGCAAGAGAAAAACAGTTCATTACCTACAAGGGAGCACCCATATGACTGTCAGCTGATTTCTCAACAGAAACGATGCAGGCCAGGTGGGAGTGGCAAGAAATATTCAACGTGATGAATAGCGAGAACCTACAACCAAGAATAATCTATCCAGCAAAGCTATCATTCAGAATTGAAGGGCAGATAAAGAGCTTCACAGATAAGAAAAAGCTAAAGGATTTCATCAACTCCAAACCAGTATTATATGAAATGCTGAAAGGTACTCTTTAAGAAGAGGAAGAAGAAAAAGATTAAAGTCAAAAAATTATGAACAACAAATATGTATCTATCAACAAGTGAATCTAAAAATTAAGTGAATTAAAAATTTGATCAACAGAATAAACTGGTGAATATACTAGAATCAGGAGCATTGAAAGGGAGTGGACTGATAATTCTCAGGGGGAAAGGGGTGAGGGGTATACAGGGAGAGACTGGACAAAAATCATACACCTATGGATGAGGTCAACAGGAGGGAGGGAAGGGTGGGAGCTGAGTGGAGGGGTGCTATGGAGGGGGAAAAAAACAAATGTAATAATCTGAATAATAAAGATTTAATTAAAATTTAACAAAAAAAAAAGAAAATATCTCTCTCTCAAAAAAAAAAAGAAGAAGTGTGCTCAGGAATCATTGTTTACTGCACTGGGGTGCGGGATGAGGGGATGTGGAGGTGGAGATGGAGATGCAGAGATGGTTGATTGGCAGCCATCGCTATTTGCCACACCCTAGTGATTCCCTGAGATCTCACCCGCCTAATCTACAAACCAACCCAAACTGCTCAGTGGCCTGCCCTCTTGCAGATTAATCTAACAAACTGCAGCTGGGTCAGAATCAAAACTTCCAAACCCCAAGCAAAGAAGAGAAATCTGCAGATCTACCTGTAGCTCCCCCTGGGTGACCTCAGACAGTAGATGACCTGCACCTGCTTGGAGATCCAGGAGCCAGTGTACCTAGTGGTCAGGGTAAGATGACACCATATTTCAACTCCTCACATCCATAAGTGACTCACTCAAGAGGCAGACTCAGTGAGCACCAAAGCAAATCCTGCCCCATAAGGGTGTCTCCAGCACAGCAGTTCTTCTATTATAGACACAGCGGGTCCTCACAGCCTATTTAACCTGGAGGTCAATTCCTCCCAGTGTACAAACAGCAATCAAGACTTAACTACAAAAGACTGTGCACTCAGCCCACAAAGGGGTGCACCAAGGGTGTCCACCTCAGGTAATTGGAGAGGCAAAATCACTGGGCCCTATAGATCACCTACCATACAAAGTCACTCCATCAACACAGGGAAGCAGCCAAAATATGGAGACAAAGAAACATATCATGAATGAAAGAAATGGAGGAAAGCAAACTACTGGATATAAAGTTCAAAACCACATTGATAAGGTTACCCAAGAATCTTCTAGACACCTCCAAGGAACTTTGTGATACCTTTAAGGATCTTAATGAGAATGCCAAAAAAAAAAAATGGGAAAGGACCAGTCAGAAATTAAGCATACACTGTCTGAAATAAAGAATAATATATGGAAATTTAATAGTAGACCAAAGGGTCCCAAGAATCAAACCAAAGATTTGAAATATGAGGAAGCAAAAAACACCCAACCAGAAAAACAAAAAGAAAAAAGAATTAAAAAATATGAAGATAGTGTAAGGAGCCTCTGGGGCAACTTCAAGCATACTAACATCAGAATTATGGGGGTGCCAAAAGAAGAGAGAGAGCAAAATATTGAAAACCTATTATAAGAAATACTGACAGAAAACTTTCCCTAACTGGTGAAAGAAATAGACTTACAAGTCCAGGAAGCACAGAGAACCTCAAACAAGAAGAATCCAAAAAGGACCACACCAAGACACATCATAATTAAAATGCCAAGGGCAAAAGATGAGAGAATCTTGAATGCAGCAAGAAAATACTGTTACCTACAAGGGAGTACCCATATGACTGTCAGCTGATTTCTCAACAGAAAATATGCAGGCCAGAAGGGAGTGGCAAGAAATATTCAAAGTGATGAACACCAAGAATCTACAACCAAGATTACTCTACCCAGCAAAGCTATCATTTAGAATTGAAGGTCAGATAAAGAGCTTCCCAGACAAGAAAAAGCTAAAAGAGTTCATCACCACGAAACCAAGATGATATGAAATGCTTAAGGGTATTCTTGAAGAAGAAGAAGAAGAAGAAGAAGAAGAAGAAGAAGAAGAAGAAGA
>JAAGEH010000293.1:32329950-32370246 GCA_011751065.1 Lasiurus cinereus | reverse complement strand
GGAGGAGGAGGAGGAGGAGGAGGGGAGGAAAACGTAAATATAAAAATTATAAACAACAAAGTGACAACAAATACATAACAACAAGTGAATCTAAGAATCAAGTGAATTAAAAATCTGATGAACAGAATAAACTGGTGAATATAATAGAATAAGGGGCATAGAAAGAGAGTTGACTGATAATTCTCAGGAGGGTGGGAGTGTGAGGATTGTGGGAAGAGATTGGACAAAAGTCTTACACCTATGGATGAGGACAGTGATGGGGGGTAAGGGCATGTGGTGGGTGGTGGGGAATCAGGTAGAGGGGAGTTATGGGGGAAAAAAAGAGGAACATCTGTAATAATCTGAACAATAAAGATTTATAAAAAAAATAAAAAAATAAATAATAACAAGCAGATTTTTTTTTTAGAAGAGCCCTATCTTTAGAAAAGAAATGAGTTTTTTGTTGTTGTTGTTTCTGTGCTGTGGAATTTCTCTGAGTGATCTGAAAGTAATTCTACCTATAAGTGAGTAATATGAAATACCTCAGTAATATCACTGCACAAGAGCATTCAGCCTCCCAGGCACTGCCTTCTAGATACTTAAACTTCAGGAGAACAAAAGGATGGGTTGGTTTGGGCCAACTGACTGGGGCACATTGGGTTGATCTGTCCCTCAGCTCTAGATGACGACAAGGGCCTTATAGAAATGCAGCCTTTAAGCCACAACATAAATGCCATCCTAAATTATTTCTAAAATAAAGCAGAGAACACATGCATACTACATGCTAAGTGGCCATACATAGGAACAAAGGGAAGATCTAACTGTCCCAGTGTCTGACTCAAAATGATAGCCAACATTTATTCAGCAGTTATCACTGTTCTAAGCACTTTACATATATTAACCCATTTAATACTATTACTGTCCCCATTTCACTGATGAAGAAACTAAGGCACAGAGAAATTAAACAGCTTATGTGAAGATACACAGTTCAACCAAGGCAATTTGGTTCCAGAGCCTTTTTTTTTTTTTACCAAAAATGCTATATTACTTACCTAGTAGACAGTCTGGGTTCCAAGGGAGCCTACAGGAGAAGCATGAAGCACAGCCCCTCCCTATCAGGACCTCATAGTCTAGGGCAGTTTGCCGCTCTGTTGACTATTTGTCAACCATTGGTTTAGGGAAGAAAGAGTTATGATGGAGCTTCTGGCCAATAAGAGTGTTGGGTGCACATCAAGTTGGCTGGACCCCCTGCATAAAGGCAAGAGAGACTCTGAGAGGCCACTGCTTTCTCTCACAAGCCAACTCTGATTCAAGCTGGCCACCTGCCCTCCTCTCAGCCCAGGCAGGTGGCTCTGGAGGCTGGGAGGAGCAGGCGGGTTGAGCTGCTGGAACTTCCAGCAGCTGCCCAACTTTTATATTTGATGCAGGTTCACAACCAAGCAAGACTGGTCCTGAGTGGCTGCTTTTCAGAATTGGTTCCATTCTGGAAGTGTCCTGGGGTGTGTCAGAGAAACAATTAATTCAAGAGATATTCTGGCCTCAATAGTTATGAGCCTGCTGACAACACGTGTCTGTGGAAGCCAGCAACCAGAGCACAATCCCAGTATGAATCCAGGATGGACTCCAGATAGGGAGAATGTCTCTGTGGTTGTTACTTCAGCATTATCCTATGATTCTAATAAGTAATTGACTGATTCAGAAGATTCACTTTACAAAGGCCACCCTGTCTGCTTTCTCGAGGTTTCTCCAAAGCACCAGCACAATCAACCGAGAGCAAGACCTATGTACTACTGCCTGCCTCCTTCTCCCTTCCAGCGTCTCTCTTAGAAGCCAATCTGAGTCTGTTTCAAGAATTTCAAAGTAATTTTTTTTTAATCTATCAGATCCCGTTTACAAATATGAAGCTATTATATACTTTTCCCTCACTAAAAGTGTGCCTGAGACAGGGTGTGATAATCAGGACTTACACAAAAGATACATTAAAGGATGAACATTGGTGTATTTACTCCATAAAGATACAGTGAATTGCTCTATAGAGCAAGATTCCTTAGTGGGCTTAAAAATACAATTCAACCTCCATCATACACACTCTATCTTGTTCTACTTTAAGTGAAATTGTATATCTCCCCCGGTTGCACCCCCACCCCCAACCCCGAGCCCCAGGAACACATTTATTGTGTGTTTATGTTTATCTGGGACCTTATCAGCAGAATTCTCCCCAATGACTAAAAATACATGGGACAAATCTGAAGTTGAATACAAATGGTTCTATAGATATCCGGGTCCCCGTCACCCCCTTGTTCTTGGCACTCTGAGTCCACAGGTCCCTTGGGTTCCCAATGAGCATATGAGCTTGCTGCTGACAAGAAGAAACTGTTGTTCAGATTACAGATGGGAGCTGGAATGAGCATCCTGAGTCATAGCTCCAACCCACAGAGAAACATTGGCTCCAAGATGTTGCATCAGAACTGACAGTCACCTTAAAGTAAACAGACTGAAGCATACAATTTTATGACCCCCGTAAGTGGTTTCCCCTCTGCCTCACAGGTGTACATGCATAATTTTTCTTTGCTGAGGAAACTGTAATTCCTACTCTTAGCACCGCAGAATCCCCGCTCCCAGAGAGCATATTAAATGACTTCCCAGTTTCCAAGGCTTAGTTAAGAGCTCTATAAAAACGACTACATATTTTACACAAGTCCTTGCTAAGCATGTTGACTGAGTCTCTCTCCCTTAAGATACTTCCAGCCAGGAACCCATTCAATTTTGTCTGAAAGGGGTTAGAAAAGACTGCTTCTTTTAAATTCCTTTTTTCCCTGCAACATTTTATCTATGCCAGTCAAATAACAGGTTATCCTTAGCCAGCTGACCTCTTCATCTTTCTTAAGCATGCAAAGCAGGTGAGAAACTACACCACCAAAGTTTCTCTCTGCTCAAAATTGGGGTCAAACAGTAGCATACCAGCCAGTGAGAAGTGTTTGGAGGACAGACTAAGTGTCTATTATTTTCCTCCTACCAAAGGGAGTCCATTTCTCTCTCCTGGGCACTTCCCAATTTTAAAAGTTGCCTTAGATTTTAGAGAAATAAGAAGAGGTGGTTTATTAAATCCAATCTATGAGCCTTAGAGATCTAATTTTTTCCTTTTATTTATTCACTAGAGTCCCAGCGCATGAAATTCATGCACAGGGGTGGGATCCCTCAGCCCAACCTGAACCCTCTCCAATCTGGGACCCCTCTCACAATCTGGACTGCTGGTTCCCAACTGCTTGCCTGCCTGCCAGCCTGATCATTCCCTAACCACTCCCCTGCCAACCTGATTGACACCTAATTGCTCCCTTGCAAGCCTGGTTGCCCGTAAGTGCCCTCCCCTGCTGGCCTGATTGCCCCTAATAGCCTCTGCCTCGGCCCCTACCACTGTGGCTTTGTCTGGAAGGGCGTCCAGATGAATGCCCAAACAATGTCTGGTCTAATTAGCATATTACCATTTCATTAGTATATATAACATATATGTTCCTTTAAAGTTATATTATGCCTTAACAGGTTTGGCTCATTGGATAGAGTGTCAGCCTGAAGACTGAAGGGTCCCAGTTTCGATTCTAATCAAGGGCGTGTGCCTTGGTTGTGGGCAAATTCCTAGTAGGGGTTATGCAGGAAGCAGCTGATCAATGTTTCTCTCTCATCAAAGTTTTTAACTATCTCTCTCCCTTCCTCTCTGTAAAAAATCAATAATCAATAAAATATATTTTAAAAAGTTATATTATTTTACATGCTTTAAATTATACAGTATATATTAAACCTCTTTTCCCCTTTTTCCCCTAAATATATCTTATTGATTTTTTTCATGGAGAGGAAGAGAGAGTAATAAAGAGTTAGAAACATCTATGAGAGAGAAACATCAATCAGCTGCCTCCTGTACACCCCCAACTGGGGATGCATCCACAACCAAGGTACATGGCCTTGACCGGAATGGAACCTGGGACCCTTTGCTCTATCCATTGAGCAAAACTGGTTAGGGTCCCCTCATTTATTTTTTTTCTTTTTAGATTATACACATTCATAAATATGGCATTAATTCATTTTTTTATTGAGTTTTAGAAAGAGTGGAAGGGAGAGGGATAGAGAGAGCGAAACATCAATGTAAGAAACATTCCTTCAGTTGCCTTTCTTAGGAGCTCTGACCAGGGATCCAACTTGAAACCCAGGTATGTGCCAGGTATGTTTCCACCTGGAATTGAACCTGCAACCTTTCTGTGCACAAGACCACACTCATGCTCCACAAACCTATCCACTTCAGCCTGGCTGTTATACAACTTCTGGAATTTATTTTAATTAATTCTCGCAAAGTCTGTGGTTTAGGTAACATTCACATTTTGCTGATGAGAAAAAAAACACACCTCTTTGTTTTGAGACATTCTTCCCTCACTGCTGCATTTTCCTGCCAGCCCTAGAAAGGCTCGTGACAGCAGTTTCACTAGGTATCCAGAGTCAGAAGCATTTTCCTCACCACTACCCTCTCCAAAGCCTCCTCTGCACTGGTACTGATGCTGTCCTGGAGGGCGCAGAGGTTAGGTAACAGAGACAAAGACAGGATTTGGACACTAGAGCCACCGTACCCGCCTGTCCTCTCTCAGCCTTTCTCCATAGTGCTAGAGAAGGGTGGGGGTGGTGGTGATTAACTTCCTGCAGCACTGAGCTTCCAGATAGGCCAAGGTTAGTGGTGCTAGCTCTTTGGACACTGGAAGTGCTGCAGGCAATGGAACTGCTATTTTTAGATACTTTTAAACACCCCAGCACCGAGGTAAGACTTCGCTTCTTGATTCTGACTCTGCTTCTCGACTGTGGGACATGTACAAAAAAATCCTTAGGCATGCTTTGACTTTCCCTCCTGCTGGTGGCCTTAAATTCTGCATGTAACACCCTCTTCCCCCAGCTGGGTGTGGGCACCACATCTGAGGGAGACCATAGGTGGCCAGGACATTTCTCTGTGTTATCTTAGGCTCCTGCGTCTTTAGTTGAGTTGGCTGTTTTGCTTGCTTTGTCCCGTCAACTTTGGGCCTTGAAAATATCTTGGTTCTCAGGTTTAGCTCAGGTGGTGTTTGTAAAGGTCTCAGACTACCTGTGTTGACAGCATTTCTGGAGACTGAGCAGGTCACGATGGTTTCATGATTCCTAAATCCCTTCTCCTGGATCCTTTTTCTAATGGGAGTTAGGTTGCTCAGATGTGACACCCCTTCCATTTAGGATTCACCCATAAGGACATGACATATTCACTAGGAACATTTTTGCGTGGAGGATACCTGCGAGGAGGGGAAATAGCGGTGAAAGGAACCAATGGTGGATTTAGGACCGCTAGACAGGGAACCTCACTCACTTCCCCCATGTCTCCCTACTGCACTCCCTGCATGTCTCCCTCAGCAGCTGGCCTGGGCATGCAGGAGGCTTGGCTTCCTTCATCGCCTGGTGACAAAGGAAGCCAAGCCTCCCGCCTGCTACACTGGCTCCGGCCCACACTGCCATCTTTGTGGTTATGGGCACTGCCATATTTGTCGTGGAGTGATGGTTAATTTGCATATTACCCTTTTCTTAGATAGGATTATGGACTTATTAAAAATATAACATATAGTTGTTGGGGCTGGTGGTTGAATCAATCAACAATGACCAAATTATTTGATCAATAATGCTTATGTGATGCAGCCTCCATAAACACCTGAAGAGATAAGGTTTCCGGAGCTCCTTGGCTGGTGAACACATGGAGATTGGGGTAGAGTGGTGCCTGGAGAGAAAATGGAAGCTCCGAGCCCTTTTCACATATATAGCCTAATGCATCTTTCCCATCTGGCTGTCCCTGAATATCCTATTATCATAAACCAGTAAACTAAGTAAGTAAAAAATATATATGGTTGTTTAGTGGTTGCAAATAAAAGAATGGGTGGTTTATTAAAGCTAATATATAAGCCTCAGAAATCAAATTTTTCTTATTATTCACTCTGGATCTATCAAAAATATATAACTGTTGAGGAGTTGCATTGGGCGCTGTGATAGCACTGAGTGGATATTGATGAATAAACCACACATGGTTGTTACCCTCAGGAAGCCTGTTGCCTGCTAAATGAGACATATTTTAAATAAGTAGAGATATAAAACACAATACTCATGGGTAGGTGCATCATGTATCAATTATACCCCAATAAGACTGTTATAAAAATGTAGACACAGCACAGAGGGGTCTTTACCACCAGGTCAGGGTCACTTGTTTCTACCTTGTCTTCTCAGTGAGTGAGCATGCACAGTAAAATTTGTCTGCCTGTTTTCACATAATACCTGGCACACACTAGGTTCTTCTTAAAATATCTGCGACCCAGGCAGAGTATGGTGAGCCAGTATTGAAACTTGCCTTATTGAAGATTTATGGAGAATAGAAGGAAACAAAACATTTAGCTGCCACCTTCTGCCACCAATCCTCTGGCCACATCTTAACTTGGCTGATTGGATTGGCTGTTCTTGAGGCCATTCCTCTCCCCCTCTTTTGGGGGATAACTTTAATCTCCCCAACTGCTTCATTTTCTACTTTGGTGAGTCACCAGGCAGAGGAGGGGGAATGTAAGTAATTATTTTCATCATCTTTGCAGATAATTTGATACTGTACATAGTCCTTTAGAATGTTTCTTCTGTATTTATATCTTGGCAAGGGCACACTACATTGTTTGCAGTTCCTCTATTCTCATTGCCAGCTTTTTTTGGAAAAATCAAAGAAAATAAGATGCAGGATACATCAAGCCACAACCACTTGGCTCCCTGATGTTGCAAGGTTTTTCTCACTCCCCTGCCCTCCTCATTGATATCAGTTCAGAGCTCTCTCTCTCTCTCTCTCTCTCTCTCTCTCTCTCTCTCTCTCTCCTGATACTTTTGAGGATGCCCTCTGCAGACCTCCTGGGGCACCCAATTGTACTCGGGGGCTGCTTGAGAGCATGCTAATCCCCTTCCTCTTTCATGCCCCCAAATTCAACATTCTAGAAGATTCTTTTTCCAGGTGAGACCAACTTATTCTCTGATAGGTTTCTACTTGCGTTGAGATGAGAGAAAAATTAGGTGTGCTCCAACAGACTCTCTAAGAGTACAATGAAAGACAGCTTCTAATCTAAACAAGCCCAGAATTTCAACGTTATGGACATGTCCTACACTCCACAAGTTTTTAGAGCTAGCTCCTCTAATAACAGCAGAAACTTGTTGGACTTTCAAAAGAGAAATTGAGTTACCATTTGCTGCCCTGTGCAGCATTTAGAAAAGTTTTTCTTGCAGGGCCAAGCCAATCCTTATAGGCATGAAAGTATTCCTTTGGTGAATAGAGACGAAAATTGAGAGTTATTTGTCAACATTCATCACTAACCACAGTAAAATGTACGCCTTGGCCCTTGAGTCAAAGTACAACTGTTTTCTTGACATTTGGGATTGAATATTTTCAACATATTAAACAAGACTCTGCAGTAAAATATTGATACTGTACTTCTTAGCTTTGTGTCAGGCGTGTGTCTGAAAGATTTCCTCTGAAGAAATAGTCTGGCCCAGATTTATCTGTGGGTGGCACTGTAAATGTATTCCCTGATGTGTCTACTGACGATCAGCTGCTGTGGACATCCCCCAGTTTTAAGAGACTAGTCTGTGTAACTAGAGACTTTGGACCATCCCCTGTGTGGAATGTCAAGCCTCACATTGAAGAGCCTATTTGTTTCAATTATTACAAAAAGAGTTGCATCAACAATTTGGAGATCCAGTCATGAGTTTGGTAATGAACTTGGAAACATGCTACTCATACTATGTACACATGGCCAAAGGACGTATTGTTTCGTTCTAGATATAAGAGAACCCAGCATTTATAATATTAGCATACTCCCAGTAGGGAACGCCTTCAGGGGATCGAATCGAGTACCCAAATGGATTTTCTTTTTCCTATTGGTTTTGGAATTTGACAGAATAATCAATTAGACGATAAGATCAGTTGCATTGAGCATTTCCTTGTCTCCTTTTTACAGAGGGAACCCCAGAAATATGGTGCTGCTGTATGTAGTCACTAGACTAAAGGCCACATATTTTATTGCCTAAAAGTCTGCATTATATTTCTGAAAAGCAGATAAGTAACTAATGGGGATCATTGGGCCAGAGCAGGTTTGGTTGTTGTTTCTTGTCTCAGGTCAGTGAAATCTTTGCCCTCATTTCACCTGCAACTCAAAGCCAGCAAAGACAGGGCTGAACTACATGTGCCAAGGTTTCACTGGAGCATGCAACAGAGACAGCCACTGCTCTCAGCGATGTGGAATCTATTTTCTCTCACTATAGCATGGGTCATATTTTTTCTTTATTAAAATATTAGGTTGTGTTGTGGATTGAATTGTGTCCCTCAAAAAGATATGTTGAAGTCTTAACCCCTGTTGTCTGTGAATGTGACTTTATTAGGAAATAGGGTCTTTGTGTGTATAATTTTATTAGAATGAAGACATACTGGATTAGGGTCGGCCCTAAAAAAGGACTGGTGTTGTTGTTTTTTTAACTTTATTTGAGTAGCATTGGTTAATAACGTTATATATGTTTCAAGTGTGCAATCCTATGCTACATCATCTGAATATTGTATTGTGTGCTCATCACCCAAGGTCTATTGTCACTCCAACAGCATAAATTGAGCCTTAAACTCTCTCCATTCTCTCCCTACCCCCTCTTCTCTGGTAACCACCCTTCTGTTATGACTAATATTCTTAGATGGAGGGGGAAATGCAGACACACAGGGGACAAAGCCATGTGAAAACCAAAGCAGACACTGGAGTGAAGCATCTACAAACCAAGGAACAGCATGATTGTTAGCAACCAACAGAGGTGAGAAGAAGCAAGGAAAGCCCTAGCTGGTTTTGCTTAGTGGATAGAGCTTTGGCCTGTAGACTGAAAGGTCTTGGGTTTGATTCCAGTCAAGAGCACATACCTGAGTTGCAGGCTCAGTCCCCAGTAGGGGGTGTGCAAGAGGCAGCCAATCAATGATTCTCTCTCATCATTGATGTTTCTCTCTCTCTCCCTCTCCCTTCTTCTCTGAAATAAATAAAAATATACTTTAAAAAATAAAATAAAAAGGATCAATTTGGGGTCCTAGATCCTTCAAAGAGTATGCTGACCCACAGTTTTAGGATTTTAGCCTCCAGAACTGTGAGATAATCAATTTCAGTAGTGGGAGGAAACTAATACAGGTTTATTTTAATTCTTTTACTATTTCAGTTTCCAAATCTCCAAATTTTCTATTTTTAACTTCTATAGTGTTTGTCCATCAAGATTTGAACATTACATTTTTATTAAAAAATGTCTTCCTGGAAGTGGCTGGTTTCATTGATGACTTTGCAGCGGAATGTTTGCATATCAAGGGAAAATAAAGGAAATGCTTGCTTGTGTGTTTAAATGCATTGCTCTTGCCAAAATAGAATAAATGTCTACCCATAATATGACAGTTAAGTAAGGACTAATTTTGCAGCAGAAAACCTGCAGAGAATGAACTTTCAATCAGCACTGCTCCCCTGGGAAAGTGGCTACAATTCCAATATGCAGGAGAAATCTCTGATGCCTACCAACAGGCTTCTCTATGAATTGCTTCTATTGGGGTGTCCTACACACTGACATAATTAAGTACTTATAAACTGACAAAAAGCCCCAAATTTGAATCCTCATAAAAACAATCTTATCACATGGGGTGGTAGTGAGAATTTAAACCAGATGACATAGTTTCTGCTATGTATTGAAGGCCCAGTGAAGAGAAACCACTGACATTATTATTAATTAAAAAGATACCAAAGTTATTTTTTAATTGGTAATCACTCTGAATTCATTATGAAAGGAAGCAAACTCTAAAAAGACATATTAAGTATATCCAGGAAGTGAAATTTACTAGCTATTATCCCAGAACACTTGAAAAACTCAAGATCCCAAATTCTCTCATTTCTGTTCCCTAAATATCAATCTACCCCCATCCACACACACCAAATGACGACAGTTGATGTTCACCCTGGCTTGTACTGATCCATCCAATGTTAGCTGACATGCTGATGCTTTACTGGATGGTAAAGCTTTGCTGATAAACAATAACCAGTAAGTCATATTGCAGGGCCTAAGACCAAGTCAGTATTACATCTCAGCTATACACATTTTCTTTTATCACAATATTAACCCCTAAATTAGTTGACACCTAAGCTAATTGATACCTATAGATAGTAAATTTCAAGTAAGGTAATGTAATTTTGTGGAAAACAGCAGTTTGAATTGAGGCACAAAAGCTAGTGTGGGTATGACTGTTTTTAAAGATAACAGCTACAAGAATTGGTGGGTCAAGAGAGAATCCAAGATGGTGGCATAGGTAAACACCTACACTGCTGCCTCCCACAACAATTTCAAAACTACAAATAAAAGACAGAATGGACATCATCCAGAACCACAGGAAAGCTGGCTGAGTGGAAATTCTACAACTAGAAGGAAATAGAGGGGCTCATGGAGACCCAGAGGAGCTGCAAAAAGCTGAGGTATGGAGAGAGTGGGTGCTGGAATACCTGGCTGGCTTTATCTGGCTGGAGGGAGATGGAGACTCCCAACTGCACTGAGCCCCTTATCCTATGGCACTGAACCCCAGGTCCAGGCAAGAGTCACATGGGGGCAGTTTGGACTGTGAAAAGGGAGAAGTGCACAGAAATTTAGGGGAGTTGCAAAAGGGCAGAAGTCTGGTAGCGTGCACAGCACTGCGCACAGAAGACCGACTGCTGATTGTGCTGCTGGCTTCTAAGAGTGGGTGGTAGACAGAGCCTCCCAACTGCGCCACTTCCAACTCCACTAAACCCCAGTTTTGGGCAAAATGTCCCAGAGCACAGGGGAGCCAGAAAGGCAGCAGTCTAACGGCACTGCACACGCATACAGAGACCACTCCAGTGATTACCCAGAGTCACATGAGACCCAGGGGCCATGGAGGGCGGAGCTGACTGAAAGGCAAGGCGGTCTGTTAAGCTTTGAGACTCCACCCATCCCAAGCTCAACAGAGAGGCTTTTGCAGTTTTGCAAGTCTTGTATCATAAGGCTGAATTCAACACAGAAGTTCTCCCAGCATAGTGAAAATGCAAAGACAAAGGAAGAGGTCACAAACAAAAGAAAAGGAGGAAAACAAACAACTGGATATAGAGTGCAAAAACACTCTTAGAAGGTTTTCAAGAATATCCTAGAAAAGATGGATAAATTTAGCGAGACCCAAGAGGAGATGAAAGAGGACCAACTAAGATGAAAAAGGACCAACTAGAGATGAAATAGGACCAACTAGAAATTAAACATATACTGACTGAAATAAAAAATATTATACAGAGACCTAACAGCAGACTAGCGGAAGGCAAGAATCAAGTAAAAAAGTTGAAATATAAAGAATCAGAAAACACTCAACTGGAAAAGCAAGAAGAGAAAAGAATCCAAAAATGTGAAGATAATGTAAGGAGCCTCTAGGACAGTTTCAAGCGTACCAACATCAGAATTGTGGGGGTGCCAGAAGAAGAGAGAGAGCAAGATACTGAAAACCTATTTAAAGAAATAATGACTGAAAACTTCCCACATCTGGTAAAAGAAATAGACTTACAAGTCCAGGAAGCACACAGAATCCCATATAAAAGGAATCCAAAGAGGACCACACCAATACACATCATAATTAAAATACCAAGAGCAAAAGACAAAGAGAGAATAAGCAGCAAGAGAAAAACAGTTCATTACTTACAAAGGAGCACCCATATGATTGTCAGCTGATTTTTCAACAGAAACAATGCAGGCCAGACGGAAGTGGGAAGAAATATTCAACGTGATGAATAGCAAGAACCTACAACCAAGAATTCTCTATCCAGCAAAGCTATCATTCAGAATTGAAGGTCAGATAAAGAGCTTCACAGATAAGAAAAAGGTAAAGGAGTTCATCAACACCAAACCATTATTATATGAAATGCTGAAAGGTACTCTCTAAGAAGAGGAAGAAGAAAAAAAAGGTAAAGATAAAAATTATGAACAACAAATACATATCTATCAACAGTGACTCTATAAATTAAGTGAATTAAAAATTTGATCAACAGAATAAACTGGTGAATATAATAGAATCAGGAGCACAGAAAGGGAGTGGACTGATAATTCTCAGGGGGAAAGAGTGATGGGGTTCCAGGGAGAGACTGGAAAAAATCATACACCTATGGATGAGGTCAATATGGGGGAGGTAAGGATAGAGGGAGGTGTGGGACCCGGGTAGAGGGGAGCTATGGAGGGGAAAAAAGAGAAACAGATGTAATAATCTGAATAATAAATATTTAATTTAAAATAAAGAATTGGTGGGTCATGTGTCTACATGTGACTTTGCCTGATGAATGTCTATTCATCCTTGTCAAGACAGCAACCTCTCAGGTCCGTTCTCTGCGGAGCCTATGCAGCTGCTGTAGTTGCTGTTACACCCTCCTGTCTGATTGCTGAGCCTCCCCTGGGTGGGCAAGTTAGACCCAGAGCTTCTCAGGGGCCCACAACCACCAGCGGTTGATCCCCTCCCATCTCTCTGCCATCAGTGGGGAACACCAGGCCTGGAGTGCTGAGAGCCCTTTTCCTCCCCTGAGCTGGATCCTTCTTCTTTGTCACTGCTGGGACTGAGGTGGCAAGAGGCACCAGGGATGCTCACTTTTGTTTTGCTTATGCAAGGTGAGGATGTAGTCTCGGTGGAACAACCACAATTGGGAAAACACTCCCCGCCCTCACTGTAATTGCCAAAGCAGAGAGTTAAAAGAGTAGCCTGTAGGGTCAGGTAGAAAACAAGTATGGAATAGTAGTTTCTCAAGTTGTTTGTTCAAATCAAGTTTATTCTTATGATTATTTCTTGTAACTTTGTATTTTAAAATGACTTAAAACTTAGGTTATTAAAAGAGTACAAGGTACACTCGATATGCCTTTTACCCTAAGTCATCAATTGTTTATTTCCTTTGCTTTATCATTCTCCCCCCATGGGTAGAGATATGTACATGTACAGATATATTTGTTCATATGTATATATGTGTATATATGTGTCCATGTGCACATATGTGGATATGTATTTTTTAAGCCATTCGACAATAACTTAAAAGACATCATATGCCTTTACCCTTTAATGTTTAGTGTGTATATATTAGGAACATTCTCTTATAAAAACCACAGTGCTATTTTCAAAACACTAATATGTCATTTTGATGCAATTCTATAATCTAATCCACAGACAATTTTTCAAATTTGTCAAGTTCCCCCCACTAACCTTTATGGTATATAGAGCTGATGATTTTCCATTCTGGGGTTCCCACCAGGAGCACACCTGCATTTGGTGGCCATGTCTCTGCCTCCTTAGTTGGCACATTCCCCAGTCTCTGTGTTTGTTCACCTGTTCACTTTCAAAGATCACAGGCCAAAGCATTTCTCCATTTGGCTGACTGACCTTTTCTTACAATTAGATTGGATCCTGAATTTTTTAGAGAAATGTCCAAGTGCTGCTGTGCCCTTTGCTGCATGCTGTTAGCTGGTCCCATTGCTGGTGACATTGACTTTGATCACTTGGGGAGGTTGTGTCCCTGAGATTTCTCCACTGTAAAATAACTGTCTTTCCATATATAATAAATAAATAATTTGTGTGGAGACACTTGGAGATCATAAAAACATCCTGTTTCTCCTCCAATTTTCACTCACTGGTTTTAGCATTCAGTGTTGATTTCTAAGTCCATCATTCCTTCTGTATGTATTACTTGGCATTCTATTTTATTATTTTTTATTATGTTTTATGTACTGATACTTAGCATGTATTTTTCCTCATTTATTTTTTTACTTGTGCCAATATAAACTTGTAGGTTTTTATGTTATTCATCCATGAGTATCATTTATTGTTATTCCACTTATTTCTGTATTCATTGGTTGTTCCTGTATGTGCCCTGACCGGGAATCAAACTCACAACCTTGGTGTATAAGGATGATGCTCTAATGAGCTGAGCTACCTGGCCAGAGCTTCATTTCCTATGCTTAAATTGACCTAGATCAACCAGTAGGAGTCCTTTTAAACGGGCTCCTCTGTCCTTTATATATGTCCCCATTCATCTTGGGGCACTTCCTTACTTTCTAGCAAACTAAGAGACTTATGAGCAGTTTTAACAAAATAATTACATGTTTGTATCAGCAATAGCCATACAAAAAAACACCATTGGTTCCATCTCTCTTTGCAAGACCTTTGCCCTGGAAGGCTGGTGCCTGGAAGGAGAGGGGTTATACCAAGCAGGGAGGCTGCCTCTGGCACCTCATGTCCAAGACAGCTATAGATAAGCAGTTAGTGGCAGAAACCTCTGCATGGGTTTAGGAACTGGGGGCCACTGAGTAGAAGGAAAATGTGCTTACTCTATTTGTCACATTAACATCTGTGATGTTATTTGTGGTGGTCTTTCTCTGCTCTAATATACAATATAGATGCAGCAGAGGAAAAAATAAGACTCACCAATGATCAATGATCTTAGATACACAGTGCCCATACCTCAGCCATCGGTATGCACAAACTGTCCTTATATCTAGCATCTCTGCATCAGGAGATGAGACCAAATAGGCAGCAACCCAGGATGTAGGTCAGTTTCAGATGTTCTGCACATGTGGCCACAGACAATTCTCAGCCATCCCATGAGTGCAACGGGATAGAGAAGACTTGAACCCTGAAGGGAACATGGAGGGAAATTTATGTTTCATGCTTAGCAACTGAAATTTCCATTCCCCTAATGCAAAGGGTTAAGGTGGTTACATTATTCTTCACTTATAAAAAAGAATGCTAAAAGTTTTATTCTAAGTACTAATCTCTCCTCAGACCTTAAAGGAAGATTAATGGTGTGAGTGAGGGATCTAATTCCATTGCAAATTTTGCCTTAAGATCACTTTTTTTTCTAGCAGATTGCATGATTACAGAGTATTCATCATAACACAGATGAATTACACCTTCTCTTGTTTGGAGTCCACCACACAATTGGAGTTTCAGCTCCAGAAAGCTGAGCCCACCATCGTGTGTATTAAAAGGAAAAGGGAGCTGTAAGTTAGTCACAGATTTGGCTAGAAAATCAAATTCTGCTATACTGTAAACAAATTGCCTCGGGGACTTTTCATAGATGGCCTTAAAATTATGTTTGCCAGATCCGGACCTTACCCCCTGAAAGTGGGAAAACACAATATTCCAAATCTACACACATGATGACAGACCTGAAAGAGAAATAAATTATACCCATAATAGCCTTGATTTAATCTTTGGGGCATGGTTAGGCTGAGCACATGAAATAAGGCCAAAACATGTCCTCACATACCACATAACAAAGTAAGCCCTTTTATTTTTGCAATAGACATTAATTTTATGGTTTGGTTAGGCACCATCACCCTCACCTCTCCACTTAGAAAAGAATTTCCCCTCGATTCAAATCCAGAGAAGGAGGGTGGAGGGTGTGGGGAGAAGCAAGAGGCACAAGAACCAAGTGATCCAAATGCACCACCCTTTACCTTCTGTTATTTGGAAATGTGGTGACTTTAAAAGTGATTTAGAAATAAATGTGTTAGCATGTGGAAAGTTAGCCTCCACAGAATGCATAAGGGGTCTCTTGGCACGCAAAAGGTGTCTGATAAAGTGTGTTCCAGACCAAAGCTCCAAATTAAGTATTTGAGAATGTCATCCAAAAGAAAGAGAAAGAGAAGAAAAAAACCAAATAGTTGGCAAAAACACAGCTGAATCGTGAAACTGTACACCAGGCTGCCAAGTCTCAGAGAATACTCTTAGGTACAATTTACTAAACCAACTAAATAAGAGGCAGCCATAAATTACAGATGAGTGCAGATGTTGGTGGACTCGAGAGTCACCTCTAAGCCTATTAAAACTTTAAACACCCTGGTGCTTGATAGCCTGAAAGGTTGAAAATAGGGCTGAGGTAAATTGCTTAAAGAAGAGAGACAGAGACAGATGGAGAGACAGAGACAGCTACAGAGAGAGACACACACAGAGAGGTCTACTGCTGGCCACCCATTCTACCTCACTGTTCCTGCCTGTACCTCAAACATTTTTTTAAATGTCTTGAGAAATAATCCCATTGTGCCAATGGAAAATGAAACTGCTCCAAGAACAAGGGTGCCAACAGAGCTGTTGACGTCCTAGAGCATTCACTGATATTTAGGAACAAATGTGTCAAGAATTTCATGTAAACACAATTCCATTAAGAGAATTCATGAGTGATGTTAGGTTAGAAAGCCGGCTCCCACACTTCCACCACAAGGAGGTGAATGTCCATGGTGGTGTGAGGGGAGACCTGGCTCCACAGTTTGGGTATCCTCAGAGTCAGCTCTGCTCCCTGTAGGGGTTCTACTTGCCTCAGAATAAAACAAGAATGAGGTGGCGCCTGTCTGTGCTGTGCTTCACATGGCACAGAGAGCTAACACATACATTTAAACTTTGAAGAGTCATCTCTTCTAAAATGTTGACCAGCTTTTATACTGAAATAGTGATTAGGGAACCCCAAACATAATTCCTCAATGGCTAACATTTTGTCCAGTGATGAAATTACAGGGTCTTCCCCAGTTGTCTTGTGATGATCATCAAATAGGAAGCAGACCAAACCATCTGAATCATGAACTGCCTTTACAATGAGCACCATTCATAGTAAGCAGCTTTCCTAAATGCCTTCCTTTCGGAAGGCTGGGATGGGACACCACATGGCATATTCACCTTTTGGGCAGATTCTGTCTTCTCAAAACTGACAGCTGAAAGCATAAGTGCTCTGGTCAAAAAAGATACATGAGGCCAACTGATGAACAAAAATCCTGAACACAGCATAAGGGATATGTGTTTCATTTCATGGCAAAGGGTTTGGACTCGAAAGTCAAACAGAATCACAAGTGTATCACTTACTGGTGCCAACAACCTAGGGAAAGTTACCTAACTTCTTTGTGCCCCCAGTATCACATCTGTAAAATGTGATAATCATAAAAATACCCACCAATAGAGAATGTCATAAGGTATACACCTGTACATGCTGCCTCTCACAACCACACCAAAACTACAACTAAAAGACAAAACAACTATCCCCCAGAACCATGAGAAAGCTGGTGGAGTGGAAGTTCTACAACTAGAAGGAAAGAAAAAAGTGCATTGAGACCTGGTAGGACCTGCAGAAGCTCAGAAAGGCAGAGGTATGGAGACGCACGAATGGGGCTGGTATGCACTGTTTTGTTTTTTTTCCAATTGGGAGGGTGTTATAAGTTTCCAACTGCTCTGAACTCCAGTTTCCAGCAAGATTTTAGGGAGAAACTGGAGTGTCGGCCATTGGGTTGAAAAGAGAATGTGGCCTTCTCTCAGAGATGCACACAGGAATCATTGTTTACTGTGCTGGGGCATGGGACTGGGATATGGAACAGAACGCAGCAGAGAGAGCTGACTGGCAGCCATCACTGTTTGCCATGCCCTAGAGCAGTGATTCTCAACTTTCCTAATGACACAACCCTTTAATACAGCTCCTCATGTGGCAGTGACCCCCAACCATAAAATGATTTCCGTTGCTACTTCATAACTGTAATTTTGCTACTATTATGAATTGTAATGTAAATATCTGATATGCAGGATGTATTTTCATTGTTACAAATTGAACATAATTAAAGCATAGTGATTAATCACAAAAACAATATGTAATTATATATTGTGAACTATTTATTTCTAATTACAAATAAATGAAATTTTGTCTTGAATCGTGGTGTAGCATGGGTAACAGTCTTCATATAACAACAGTAAACTACATTGCTACACTTTGCTACACTGAGGAGCGGTCTGTTGGTTCCTAAGACCATGGAAAATAGGTGTTTTCCCCTGGTCTTAGGTAACCCCTAAGGATCATTCGACCCCCAAAGGGGTCACGACCCACAGGTTGAGAACTGCTGCCCTAGAGCTTCCCTGAGATCCCGCCCCACCAAATTTACAAACCCACCTTGCTGTGTGCAGCAGCTTTTGCATATGAATGGCCTGCCCTCTGGCAGCTTAATCTAACAAATTGCAACTGGGTCAGACAACTCCAAAACTTCCAAACTCCAAGCAAAGAGGAGAAATCTGCAGATCTCCCTGTAGCTTCTGCTGGGTGGCCTCAGACAGTAGATGGCTTGCACCTCCTTGGAGATTCAGGAACCAGTGTACCTAGAAGTCAGTGTGAAAATGACACCAGATTTCAACTCTTCACATATATAAATGGCACAAGAGGCAGACTCAGTGAGCACCAAAGCCCCACTGAAGCAAGTCCTGCCCCATAGGGGTGTCTCCAGCATAGCAGTTCTTTCATTATAGACACAGCTAATCCTCACAGTCAATTGGCCTGGAGGTCAATTCCTCCCAGTGTACCAATAGCAATCAAGGCTTAACTACAAGACTGTGTACTCAGCTCACAAAGGGTGCACCAAAAATTTCCACCTCAGGTGATTGGGGAGGCAGAGCTACTGGGCTATAGCAACTAGCACACAAAGCCACTCCATAAACATAGGAAAGCAGCCAAAATGCAGCGACAAAGAAACATGCCACGAATGAAAGAAATGGAGGAAAGCAAACTACTTGGACATAGAGTTCAAAACCACATTTATAAGGTTACTCAAGAATTTTCTACAAACTGCCGAGAAACTTAGAGAGAAGCCTTCAAAGATCTTAATGAGAGTGCCAAAAAATGGGAAAGGACCAGTCAGAAATTAAGCATGCATTTTCTGAAATAAAGAATAATATACAGAAATCCAACAGTAGACTAGAGGACCTCAAGAATCAAACCAAATATTTGAAATATGAGGAAGCAAAAAACACCCAACCAAAAAAACAAAAAGAAAAAAAGAGTCCAAAAATGTGAAGATAGTGTAAGGAGCTTCTGGGACAACTTCAAGTGCATTAACAGCAGAATTATGGGGGTGCTAGAAGAAGAGAGAGAACAAGATACTGAAAACCTATTTGAAGAAATAATGACAGAAAACGTCCCCCACCTGGTGAAAGAAATGGACTTATAAGTCCAGGAAGTGCACAGAACCCCAAACAAGAGGCATCCAAAGAGGACCACATCAAGACACATCATAATTAAAATGCCAAGGGCAAAAGTCAAAGAGAGAATCTTGAATGCAGCAAGAGAAAAACAGTTAGTTACCTACAAGGGAGTACCCATATGACTGACAGCTTATTTCTCAACAGAAACTGTGCAGGCAGAAAGGAGTGGCAGGAAATATTCAAAGTGATGAATAAGAAGAACCTACAACCAAGGTTACTCTACCCAGCAAAGCTATCATTCAGAATTGAAGGCCAGATAAAGAGCTTCACAGACAAGAAAAAGCTAAAGGAGTTCATCACCACCAAACCAGGATTATATGAAATGCTGAAGGGTATTCTTTAAGAAGAGGAAGAAGAAGAAAAAGGTAAAGATAAAAATTATGAACAACAAAGTGATAACAAATCCATACCTATCAACAAGTGAATCTAAAAATCAAGTGAATAAAAAATCTGATGAACAGGATAAACTGGTGAATAAAATAGAATCAGGGCCATAGAAAGGGAATGGACTTAGAATTCTCAGGGGGACAGGGGTGTGAGGGTTGCGGGAAGAGATTAGACAAAAATCTAACACTTAATGGATGAGGACAGTGGTTGGGGGTAGGGGCATGGGGGGAGTGGGGAATCAGGTGGAGGGGAGCTATTGAGGAGAAAAAGAGGAATATCTGTAATAAACTGAACAATAAAGGTTTATTTAAAAAAAAAATACCCACCAATAGTAGTCAGTCTTCCACAGAGAAATAGCACTAATAGGATATGTATGTATCCAATGTCTGTTTACAGAAAGAGATTTGAATACCATTATTATTATTATTATTATTATCATCATCATCATCATCATCATCATCATCATCATCATTATTTCTAGGTTAGGAGTAATGAGCGGCATAGGCACCATGTGGATATATTTCCAGTAAAGACCCATTCTTTTCCTAAGCTGTTGGGAAATGGTCTCATGAAGAAATGGGACTTTTCTTGAAAGAGTGCCTGGAACACTTGAGGCTGGGGAAATTTGAGCAGGAGCCACGGGGATTGGACAGGAATAGAGGAAAGGGTTAGCCTCTGAAACAGAAGGTGACAACCGCGGCCTCCTTGCATAGCCTCTAGAAGCCTCTCTAAGAGCTCTGAGTGGGTTGAATGAACTGAGTGCATGGAGTGTAAGATAACTTTGGCAGAAACATTGAAAGGAAGGGCTCAGCAGGAGGTGGGGCCTTCCAAGAAGCGATTGCAATACTCCAAATAATAATCAAAGAATGACCATTTGGCCCATTGCCCCTACAGACTACAGAAATGAGGAGGAAGGTATATAAACAGAGCTGAAAATATGTTAGAGTTTGTTGCTTGGGATGTTGAAAATGCCTGCAGGTAGATCTCTGTGAGAGGGAAGCTTGGCCCAGCGAGGGAGTAGCATAAAAAATACATGGCATTTGCATTCCATCTTTTCCCCTTATGCTACAGCTTATCTCTCACTTTAAATAAACCTAGTCTTTTAAAGTTATACCATTAATAAAATAAGACACTAATTTATTCAGCTCAGTCAAAAGGCTCAAACATAACACTGTATGTTAGACAGTGACAAATTATGTTATTGCTGCCTAACTCCAGTAGACATTCATAATCCAAAAGAAAAATAGAAAAAGTTAAGTTATGGGATCAGGGTAACAGTAAGTCCTCACATGTGAGGAATTGAGAGGGGACATTCAGACAAGAAATTAAGAATGCACCGCAAGACCACCTGTCATTCAAGGCCAAGAAGGTTTCCTCCATGAACATCAGGTCAGCCCATTTCTGCAGTTATTTTATTCAAATGAAAATATTTTTCCCCTTGTGAAAACCACAAAGATTTTATAAGTTTTGGTCAAAAAATCCAATTCCTCTTACATAAATTAATTTTATAGTTAACTTTGTTTGAATTCATCTTTTCCACCCATCTTATTCCCTACATATCTTAACCCTGATCTCAAGCCCACCACGATGACTAAAGAAGAGGATGACAAATCAAAGAACTGACAACTTGGTGTCCCAGGTGGCAGTGTTCAGACACAATAGTGGTTCGCCTCATCTGACCTGTGTTGATCTTGGGCTACAATTCCCTAAACTTCCTTGAAAATTCTCATGTGTCCAGGCTAAAAGACTACTTTGGATTGGTGTGGGAGATGACCAGATATCAACTGCACTGACATTTTTGTAGTAGGTAACAAGGAAAGGTGAGGGAGGGAGGGAGAGAGAGAGAGAGAAACATGAATATGAGAGGAAAACACCCACTGGTTGCCCCCTTGTATGCACCCTAACCATGGACCAAGCCTGGGCATATGCCCTGACTAAGAATTGAACCAGTGACCTCTCGGTTAATGAAATGATGCTCAACCACTTAGCCACACCGGCCACTTAAGAGACTGAGAACACTGTTTGGGGAGAGCTGCTGATAGCACACTTTATCGATCACACAGCCACTCCCAACCCTGGCTCAGTGCCCTTGAAGGGACTCCTCAAAATGAGGGCCCTGCCCTGAAGATGGGCCTTGTCTGGATCAACAAAGAAAAAACGAAATGGTCCCCTTTCAGCCTCACAGGGCTGAGGGAGCACCACAAGCTCAGTTTCTTCCTTTCAAAATCAGAACAAAATTCTAAGAGTGATCTGGAAGGGTGGGTGTGGGTAAGAAAATGTGGATTAAAAAATCAGCGGAGCCCTAGTTCCCTTGTCTCCACATTTATAAACCAGCAGCACAGGGAATCCCAACAGACTTTCTCCCGCCATAACTCTTTTTTTAACTCCTAAAAGTTAGTAGATCTGAGCCAAGTTTTCTTTCTCCTTTCCCTGGAGAAAGCAGGAAAAAAGGCCTGTGTCCTGCATTTTAAAACATCTGGTGGGGCCATCAGGAGAAAAAAAACATGAAGGCTATAATTTAACTTACCTTTTGGGATAGTTTTTATTACATTTACTTTCTTGGATACACAAAAAAGTTTGGCATTTCCCCCATTAGTTAATGGGTTTGGAATTTTATTAATCAATGTCTAAATGTTCATAAAATAATGCCACCTTTTAAAACGAGGGGCAAGGACCATTTCCAAATGCTTCCAGTCAGAAGGAATAATATTAAAAATGCAGGTTGCAAATGTGTTAAAACCAGTCTTTGGGGAGTGGGGCATAAGCTCTCAATTATCCCAACCACCTCCAGAGCCAGAGATCAAGGCCAGAAACGCACCCCAGGCAAGAAATGCACCCGAATATGCCTGTGGGGCTCTCATGTAGTCACGCTGAACAACTTATTTCCCTCCACCCCAGCCCACACGAAACCCACCTTTAGTCCAGCCTTTACTTCTGTCCCAAGGGAGTCAGAGTGGTGGGGGCACTAATCACTCATCCCAAGCGTGTGTTGATGCTCAGGGCCAGCGTGCCTCTCCCTGGCGGTTACATGGTCCCCTCTGCGTGCTGGGAAAGTTGAAAGCTTACCTTACATTCCCCCCCTTTTTCAGAGTACTTATTCCCTCTATTACTTATTGTGACCATTCATTTATGTCAGCTTCCCCTGCCTTCCCCATACCTTTGCTCATGGCTTTCCGTCCCCTGGAAAAGCCACACCTCTTGTCTCTCCGCTTTGTACTCTCTCTACCACCATAGGTTGGAATCGAAATCCTGATCATCCTTCACAAACACTCACCCCCATGTTGCCTCTCCAATGTGTATTGAACTCTCTAGCTGTTTGTCCTCAGTCCCTGCTCTCAATCAATATTTTAATTCTCTTTGTTTTATTCTTACAGCTCTTACTATGTACTATCTTCTAGTGATTTAAGTTCCCTTCTAAATTGCAAGCTCAGAATGCAGGTATCATTCCACTTTTAAATCTACAGAGTGTCTTCTCCTCAGACAAGATTACTAGTAAATGCATACTGATGGAAAGAAAAATGCATGAAGAACATGAAAATCAATTAGTTGTTATACTGACTAAGACTCAATAAATTTATTTATACATTGATATAAATGACTGCCCAAAAGGATTATATACCTAAACATATATAATGTGGATAACCCATTAAATGAAAGAATGACTATAATGATGAAACTTCACTAAGTAGTTTCGGGGTTTGCTGGCATCACCTCACATTTTAGGAACTCTTCTCCTTTGGATAAAATCATCCTTAAGGACAGGATGTTTCAGGGTTTCCAAGAGGTATTTGTCTCCCAGGAGGCCAGGTGCAAGCTTATAATACCATTCAACTCAAAATAAAACATGCTAACTGTCACATTCTCCCTATTCCATCCACTAAATTGTGTGGCTGAGGGAAAGTGATGGACCTGTCTGAAGCTTGTTGGTTGTTTTTTTTTTTTTAATCTATCAGGTGGGGCTGATAACCCTGCTTTGCCAGGCTCTTATGAGAAAAAGTGATCTCCTGCAGGCAAGAGGGAGCACCAGCCTGGCCTTTGGCATGAATGTTTCTATAGGGCCCTCCACCATGGCGGGAAGCTCTGCATGGCTTTGGCAGGAGAATGGAATCTGCCATTCTCCCTCCTTGGATGCTGCAGAGAGATATTCTAACCTTCTCCCTGGGCCTGTAGGGAGCTGTAATAGGAGGCAATTAGAGGCAAGCTCCCTGATTTTTATGAATTCCTCCACCTCCAGGTTCATGGAGACCAAAGAAGCTTTTCCCAGGGAGAAGAGAAGCACTCAGTCTGTTGACATAAAAATGCCATGGGATAGTCCAGGGAAGTCATTGCCATCATGCAGCAAGGAAACTGAAGAGATTGCAGGAGGCTTCAGGAGAATGCAAGGTCTTAAGATCAAGTACGTAGAATGAGAAGAGTGCTTCTGCCTGCTCCTTTCCATGAAAAAACACACCAAGCACCAAAAGCGCCAACACACACACATGCGCATTTGAAATCCCCCAAACAAATGCTAAGGTTTCACTTGGAAAAAAAAATCATAGTTTCTGGCAGAAAACTGTGAAGTAAATTGTGAGGGGCCAGCCCGTCTGGCCCAGCTTTGCTCAGATGCCCCATACATGAAAGATACTGCTCGCTCTTAAGGCCAGAGCCCCAGGCCGGCCTTCCGCTCCCTGGATCTCCTCAGGGAGGGCTCAGTCTCGCTGCCAAATGGCAGGGAATCCAAAGGAATTGGCAGGATCCCACCTTGCTGTAAGTGAATGCATGTGCACCTCTCAGACTCACAGTAGACACCCGTTCACTCGGTCCACCCTCCTTTCAGGAAGGCTGGGATGGCCACCACCAGTTCTGGAAGGTTGCCCCAGGGAGCAAGAAATGGCCTGTGCTCCCAAGACTCCCAAATATATAAAGCCTTTCTGCTTAAGCAATCAAGCACGGGCTCTTCCTCATGCATCGGACTCTTGCTACACATTTCTGTGCCATCTGCTATGTCCACAGTTGAGAGAAGTTGGTGGAGCTTAAAAATCCCCCCAAAGTTAGTCACTGAACATGCATCTGAATGTGCCCCAGGGAACACGGCCCAGAATTAAATTTCTGTTAATTAAATCTCAGTGGAAAACTAAGTCTGACCACTGTCGTGCTGAGTCCAGAAAACATCAGCCAAGGAATGACAGAGATCAGAGTCTTGTAACTGCAGGGCAGTGGGGGACAGGGGCTGTCTTGCACTGTCTACTTAGGAGTCTTTGGACTATCTGGACTAACAAGACCTGAAGGAAGGATGGGAGAAATGGAGAGCGGGGGTGCTGGAGAATTTACACCTGGTCTCCTTCTCCTTGGAGAGGCCCTCTCTCTGCTCTGGTCTTTTTCATTGTCACATTCTCCACTTTGTCTTTGTCACATTCTCTCCACCACCCCATTTTAGTTCAACTTTTCAAGATAGTGAGTTTTCTATTTGATGACTAGCTCTTTGAGAAATGTTGGAGGGGGGATCAAGTGTCACTGTTGCATAAGCCCGTGTGGTTAGACGGGTGGGGTGATGCAGTAAGTGCCAAATGTTTCAGGACAGAGGAGAAAGTTTGGAAATCCTTCTGTAGAGAGTGGAAAATAATGGCAAACAGAAGGCCACTGGGGAGGGCTAAGTGGCCAGCTGTGGTTCAAGGCCACCTGCAAGGAGTGGTGCCCATCTATCTGCAGGGCTGTGTGATTTCTCTCCAGCTGCTGTTGGCAGCTTGGGTAGAAGCATGGACAAAACAGGTGTGATGGAGGCCAGGCTGGAGTGTTTGAGGGACAGTGAGACAGAGAAGAGAGGGTTGTGGAGGAGAGGATTTGACTTCTTGGCCAACCATCAACTCTGCAGGGGAGGGAAATAAAGGCAGGAGGCCGCTGAAGGGTAGGGAGAAAATCCAGGGTGCAGGAAGCTGGACATTCTGTGGTGTCCTTACAGAGGCCACTTTCTTTATGAGGCCATCTTTGAACAGAACTGCTGAAGGGATCTGCTGAGCTCCTTGGACTGGGATCCGAATTTGCTCTAGTTTGGTCTTCAGCACCCTCTATTATATAGCTGATTCAGCTCCTTCTCCACAACCTGCATTCTCTCTGCTTTACTTGATCTCACATAGGGCTGGAGGAGAGGCAAAGAGGAGACTAGGAAAGATGCCTATGGAAGGCAGGGGCAGGGAAAGATGGATTTAAAAAAATCTTTGGTGGATAGGGACATAGGATGTCTGCCACCCTCACCTTGCTGCCCATCAGCTGTAGCTCAGACTACCAGGTAGGGACAACAGGGGGCCAGCAAGGCCACAACTTGGATGTGCTGTCCTCAGCTTAGTCCTGTTGAGACTTCTGCTGGGCCGGCCCCAGTGTCCTTGGCTCTCTCTGTCCACCCTATTGTTCAGCTGACAAAGGTGTAGGGAGTCATGAATCTTTATATTTGCTTTTAGAACAAAATTGGGAAGGTGTTTTGGAAGGCAATTTGATGATACCATCCAAAGTCTCCACCCTGAATAACCATCAGTTTTATCTCAAAAAATTTATCCTAGAGAAATGCTCAATGATTTATGAATAAAAATGGTGATACAAGTATTCTTTTCAAAAGCAGAAAAATGTTAAAAAGTAAAGATTTGATTGAATGAGTTATAGCACAAAGGAATATTTCTAAACCATTAACAATTACTTATTATTATGTATTTATTGCAAGAAGAGGCTCACAGTACAGAAGTTAGATAAGATGATCCTGTTTTGGTGAAATGGTATAGAAAAGAAGAGGAAAGAGGGAGGGATGGAAGGACAAAAGGACAGAAAAGTCTAAGGATGGCTTGAACCAGCAAGATTCAGTCTTCACTCCTATCTCTGCTGATCACATTGAAATCTCATGATTTTGATTATTCCTATCATGGGAAACTGTTACAAATTAAATTCTCATTTTGAAAAAATAGAAGTCTAAGGATATGTACCTTAAAATGCTTCTCTGTGTGCTATTTTTTTCATGCTTACATTTTAAAAATGTTCCTTATGAATCATATTATTTTTTAATTGGAGGGAAAATCATGCTACTTACACACACACACACACACACACACACACACACACTCTACTAGCTAAGTTGAAGCTGTCTCAGATGAGGTTCCTGTTGGCCAGCCTCCTGCCTAGGGCTTTGGGGAGCAGGGCCACCGTTTCACGAGGCTAGGTGACACCCAGTGAAGGCAGGAAAAAAGCATGTGGAAGGCAGGACGGTAGGATGCTCAGCTACCCAATGTCCCCTACTACTAGCAAAGACATGTCAACCAAATTAAATCTCCTCCGATAGAATGTATTTGTTTTCAGAGCCCAAAATACTGGATCTACAGCAAAAAGCAGAGAGCCCTGAAGGGCTAGGCTGGCTCTAAGTAGGTTATTTCAATCCATGGCTTTACATTCTTAGTCAAAATAATATAAATGTTTGTTTCCTATTAAGGTGCAGTGAGCATATGCCATCCACATGGTGGCTAGGTTGCTAAGTGTCATGCACATGAAGCCAGGACAGTCAGGAGAGCTGTGGTCCCTGGGCCTGGCCCATGACACTGGCATCTCCATTCATCCTGTAGGCCTCAATGACCTCTTCTGTATTAATAATGTGTGTCAAGTAATAGCCTGCATAGTGGTCAGTACTTTTCCCATCCTGTCTGTGGAACTCCATGGTTTAATGCAGGTGCAGGGAGCAAGAGGACTAAAGGAAGAAGCTAAGTGGGCAGCACCCTGGTCTCCTCTCCCCCACCCCTACCATTCCCTTCCTGGAGCTTCTAGAGAAGCTCCACTCAATCTCTTTTATATATTAAAGTTCAAGCTAAGATTTTATCTAGAAAAAAAAACTCTATAATAACAAGTTTGAAAACCACCAGCCTACTAAGTCTGATGTTCTTTGTCATAAAATATCAGCCCTAAGCACAGTGGACTGAGTATTTTCCAGTGAAGGCAGGCAGTGACCACCTGGATCCTTTTTTTCAATTTTCAGTATGATTTATTTATTCACACAGAGGAAGGCTGCTGTCTGTGGGTACAGCCTCAGAAACAAGATTCAAACATGCACCAGACAAGGATGTGTTATTAACTCATCCTCCCACAAAAGGAGTAAGAGATCCATAAAACTGGCATCTCTACAAGGCACCTGGCTCCGA
Organism: Lasiurus cinereus; assembly: GCA_011751065.1. Classification (NCBI taxonomy): domain Eukaryota; kingdom Metazoa; phylum Chordata; class Mammalia; order Chiroptera; family Vespertilionidae; genus Lasiurus; species Lasiurus cinereus. The sequence continues at coordinate 32,342,631 of JAAGEH010000293.1, read as the reverse complement.
TTAATCCTGGCCCTGGGTGAGTGGCTCTATGTACTCGAAAGTGAAGTGGTGCTATTTTGAGCTCTGCTTCAGTTTTATGGGGTATTTTCTTTCCATATGAGGAAATGGTTCATTGCTCTCTTCTCCATGGTACCTGCTATTTTGCAATGGCGATGTCTATGTTTGTGCATATGTGCATACAGGCCATGCCCTTCGGTGGTGGATCTCTGCATTTTAGTACCCATACATTGAATGAAGGAGAATGTATGCCAAACATTATTTCTCAACATGAAAGCACCACAGCAGAACTTTCAAAGCCTTCTTATTATTTGATTAAGAAGGATTAAAAATCTTAAGCAAGGTTAAAATGCTCTCCTTTTTTGGACATAGAGAAGAAGGGTAGAAGGGAGCCGGAAGAGGCGGGTGGAGAGAAAGAAGAGGAGAAGATAAAGAAATTAAATTTTACTTATATCAGAGCAAACTTTTTAATAAGTATACTCGATTTTGGTTCTGGAAGGGCTTTTCCATCAACTTGAAAAGCAAAACCACCTATGGGAAGGGCTGCCATGGGGACCTGGGCTTGGTTGCATTTTGCTGTTATCTCTTTGGGCAATATTGTGCGGACCCTGAGGAGCATGAAGTCATAGTGATAGAATCCAAAGTAACTTAGCCAAAAAATAAAACCATTCACCTACCTAATTACCACTCTCTCTCCCTCTCCCATCTCTCTCTCTCTCTCTCTCTCTCTCTCTCTCTCTCTCTCTCTCTCTCCCTCCTCTCCCTCCCCTCTCTCCCCCCCCCTCTCCCTCTCCCCTGCCCCCCCTACACAAACCTAGGATGAAGATTGTTATCAGCTCGTGGTTTCATTCTTGGTTCCCCTCTTCTTCCCACCCCCATGTACATCCTGCCCAGGCACTGATAAAGGTCTGAGCAACTTCCCAAGATCCACTCCTGGACTGACTGGCCTTCCCAAACATGGCACACTGCATTAGAAAGTGAGGGCATTGGGGACTTTTCTGGAGCCTAAGGAGGATTTTTACTGGATTTAAATTAAGTTGACTCTTGCTGGTTTTTTGTTGTTCACAAAAGGCTAAACTTGTCTTATTGTGAATCATCTCCATGGCTGTATGGAAGGGCATTGAGGGTTGATAAATTTGTTCAGCTAGGGTGGGTTTTATAACACAGTGCAGAGGGAAAAGGTGACTTCAGGGAAGGTCTGAATTTGTGTTTTAGCAGATGTACCAGGAAAAGAAGGTCTGAATTTCACAGCACACCTGCACTGGTGTGTGCTGGCAGTGGTCATAAGCTAACATCCTCTCATGACACCATTCATGGAAACATCTCTGAGCATTTCACCCAAACTAACTCATTTAATCCTCACTGCTCCCCAACTGTGGTAAGTCCTGTCTATCATTGTCCTCATTTTACACAGGAGGTTGAGTAACTTGCCAAGGCACACAGTTAGGAAGTGGTAAGCAGGACTGAAACTAGCACTCTGGCACTAGAAGCTATGATGGAAGCCACTACACTCCACCAGCTTCTTTCAAAATGAATGAAATTGGTTCTGCCTTTGAAGGAAAGTACTCTCAGGTGGAGGAAGAGGGAGTAGACATACTTACTTATAGTATGGCAAATCAAAGTGCAATATACAGATCTTATAACATAGAAATCTATACCTGAAACTATGTGATCCTATTAACCAATGGCACCCCAATAAATTTAATTACAAAAAAATATATAGTGTGGCATGTGGGGTAATGCCCCTGTCTCAGTGGAGAGGTACACATTGGCACAGTTCTGAATGGAAGCATTACACTTTAGGGAGGTATGAAAACACAGTGAATAGCAAAGCATCTATTTGATTCTTGGAATTAAATAGAAAGTCAAATATTTTACCTAAGTGCCTATTGAATTCTTGTGCCTTCATTGCAATATTCATATCTCTAGTTACAACTGCATTAAAACATGGGACAAACTTTGGTTGATCTTTGAGTAAGCATTCCAGAATGGAGCTGCCCATCAGAAATACAGTGAAGACCTTACCAAGCTCTGGCTTCCCCTTAACCAAGACAATTCCTATTTGTCAGGTTTTTGACCCATCTGTGTATACTTGGGTGGCATGATTCTGTTGCTCTGGAAGCCAGCATATATTGTATGTGATGCATTTTGTCAAATAAATGTTTAAACAATGTGGTGACCAGGATTAATTCACGGTTTTAATTCAATGTTGCCCATTTTCACTTTGCTAGCATGGGACACAAAAGGATGCAACAAAATACACAACCAGAGCCTTGGTTCCAAAATCTAGAGACAAAGAATGACAGAAGCTTATCAGTGATTAGAGCTCTCCTATGTGGGGGTAGTGAAGTTTCAGTGGAAGACATGTGGGAAGATGGTCAGAGTAACTCTTAACAAAAGATAGACATCTGGGCCCAGATTCACTCTAGATTCAATGGGATGTGCTCTGTGCTTAAGATAGAAATGGGAGTGAAGTCCAAGTCAAATCACACACCCATACACTCTCTCACAGATAACCAGCCAACCTGAACTTGTGCCCAAACCCCAATCCCCTCCTAGAGGAAGATATGATAGACAATTGTGGAACCATACTTCCAACAACTTTATTCAAGTGAAAACAAGTTAAAATGAATATCAAGGGTATCTTCAAGAAAAATTAAGAGGGAGAATTTAGATCATTCTGAAAGTACTACCTCAGGAAGAAATAGGGGAGGGAAAGTAACACCCTTATTGCTAACTAATACGTTTAAATTCTGGCTCCACTACATTAACTGTATGATCATGGACAAGTTTTTCAACCTCTCTGAGCCTCAGTTTCTTCATACATAAAAATGGAAATAAATCTTAGACCCTACCTTAATGGGTTGTTGGGAGATAAGGCACAGGGTCTGAACTTATAAAGCATTTCCATAAATGCTGGCTTTTATTATGTATAAGAAGTGTGTCAATGAACTCCAACCCTCAACAGTTTCTCTGATGGGTGACCATCCATACCCAATTTTAAAGTTTACTCTGATCGTGGATCCTGGGGCATTATTCGTAGTTGCCATAGCCTCAGGATGGCTCTTCCTGACAGTTACCTTCACCTGTGTCGATATCATGCCCCCCTCAGGCCTGTGCACAGGACTCCAAACTTACCAAGAGATTGAATGATTTCAGGAAATTATATCCTAATAACTACTGAACTAGCTTGGCTGACATGATTCTAAGAACAAAGGAAAAGTCTTTCAGGCTGGCAAGTCCATGCCATATATTAGCAGCACACACATTGTCTTATTGCACTGACTATAATCTCCAATATGATGTTGAATAGGAGTAATGAGAGGACACATCTTTGCCTTGACAATCTTAGTGGAAATATTCAGTCTTTTATCATTAAGTATGATGTTAACTATAGATTTTTCATAGGTTTCCTTTAACAGTTTGGGGAAGTTTTTTTCTAATTCCAGTTTTGTTAAGTGTTTTTATCATGAATAAAATTCATTAAGTGTTTTTCCTGCAGTTATCAAGATAATCATATGGTTTGTCTTTTCTATGTTATTGAATTGTTGATTTTCAAACATTAAACCAACCTTGCATTCCTAAGATAAATCCCATTTGGTCATCATACATTATCATTTTTATATATTACTGCATTCAATTTACTATTTTTAAAAGGATTTCCATTTTATATTTGTGAGAGATATTGGCATATAGGTTTCTTTTCTTATAATGTCTTTCTCTGTTGTTTTTTTGTGTTGTTGTTTTTTTGTTTGTTTTGTATCAGAGTAATGCTGGTTTCACATAATAAATCAGGAGATTCAGTTCCAAATGGTTTTTCAGTATGATCAGAGATCTATAAAGGAATTATAAGATCTGATCCTGATCTGTTTGCTTTTTTTTCAACTCTCTCTTACAGTTTAAAATGGGAAAAATTGTCATGTCTGTTTGTTAGAATTCTGCAGAAGAGAAATGAAGGTCATTAAGAGTCAAGAAAATAAAATATCATTTCCTTTTGAGTAACAAGAAGAATATGACATTTTTATACAGTGGTAGTTATAATTCCTTTACTGATCAGAGTGTTGTTTTTTTATTAGGGTCCTTTGTTATCATAACTAAAGATCATGGGAGAAGCAATCCTTAGATTCACCACTCTTCAAAAGAGAGCTTGAAATTCAATGCCAATATCCCCAGTAAATTTTAACTTTGTCTGGATATTTAGTGATAGCATGCTTTCTCCATGCTGAGGAAGAATATTTGAAGACTCATTTCTATAGATCAGTTCTGTCAATTGGATAGTCTATGGTGATGGAAATGCTTTATATCTGTGATGTCCAATATAGTCATCACTAGCCATAAGAGATCATTGAGCATTTAAAATGTGACCAGTGTGACAAGAAATTAAATTCTAATTTTATTTAATTTTTTAAAGCTTAAATTTAAATAACCACATGTGGCTAGTGACTAGCAAATTAGTGCAACTATAGAGTGCAAACTTTGCCTTTTGAAAATTTTTAGAAACAAAAGTTGTCTCTAAGAAAAGGTGACAAAAACTTGGGAACAGGTTATAGGGCTAGAGATATAAGGCTCATTGGATAGCTGGCAGATGAACTTTCCATCAGATTACAGACTGCTGGAATCTATTTAATGAATTCTACTTGTGGTTTATTTTGGTATTATTACCATCATGCTGACAAAAGCATAAAGTTGACAATGGATGGAAACATTGTTCTTTTTATGTTGAAAATAGATATGCTTATGATGCTGTGTTTTTATATACATATGATGCCTCTCTGTGGGAGGCATTAAATTGAATATTCAGCATGACTTCTCTGAGGTTTGATTCCCACACAATGAATAAATGTTTTGTCTCTGGGGGGTGGTAGCATGAATGCCCAAGCCTTATATCACCAATAGAAGATTCAAAAAATAATCACACTTCATTTTTGCTTTTTTGTTTCTTTAATATTATTTCTCACCTTTCTCTGTTTATTTTTTCTTTCCTTCTTTTCTATTTCTTTCTTAATAACTGAGATCAATGAGGGGAATGATTAAAAATAAATGGCATGTTTTGGAGTAGCATTGAGCTTGACTCTATTTTTATGCATTTCTCTCAAAGGACCCTTTATGTTAAATCACTTACTTTGCTATCAGAGATATTCACAGTGAACACAACTTAGAGACTCATCAAAATGACAAAACTGCAAGTCTCTAGGGCAGGAAAAGGTCACCAGACTCTGTACAAGCGCTTGATCTGTTTGAGTTCTTAACAAATGCTCCCAGGATGGTGTTGCCTTTGTTCTCCTCTATTCTGATGGAAATGATTTAGTGAATGCTCTGCACCTTTCTCTTCCTTCAAAGCCACCCTTGACCCTTCACCCTCACCCTTTCACATTAGATCTTTTTGCTTCATTGGCCTTTCCGGATGAGGAAGAGTCTCACCAAATCAAGAATGCACCTTTTCAGAAGAGGTCAATTAGTCCTGGGAAGTAATGAGGACTAAGCTGCCCTCTCCACTTTGACCATTGATTTAAATGCTATTCACAGGCTCCAGGGTGCTAGTGAGGCAGTGCTCTGGAAACTGATGAGGGACTTCATCCTCCATTCCCATAACCCATGCCCAGTCACCCCAGAGAATCAGCCACCAGCCATAGCTCCCTCCCACCCAGCTACATGGTAACCAAAACAAGTCCCTTCTTTGTACACTTTCTGTAGCGTGTAATTGCCAACTGGTGAAAGAGAAGAATAGAAAGGAAATGTATTGAGAGAGCTTTGACAGAATTATCGTAACAAGGATTCTGATGCCTCAACTTTATATGCCAAGGGGTATACTTTATGGTGTGATCCATGCCTGAAGTCTGGATGCTGCCCAGGACTGCTTCATGCAGAACCTGGCACATTCAATAATGCTATATACACCACATGGGCCAGCTGTGTTCCCCCAAACCACAGACTCTTCAGAGTCAGGAGAACTTGGACATTTCTTCTTTCTCAACATGAGGATTCCCTTTTCAAATGCCTGACAAGTGGCCACCCAGGGGTAGATTCTACTAGTTCAGAATAGATCCAAATAGAACCCAATATTTCATGAACTATTATACTTGCCTTGACTTTATTACTAGTATTTCTTTTCTAAGCTAAACGTCCCTGGTTCTTTCCATTGTGCCTCATATGACATGGTTTTGAGGTCCTTCTTTGTCATGGTCAATCTTACAGTTAAGATTAGTAAAGATAGAACGGTGTTTTAAAGGCTCATTAAGATTAAGCTGAGAGAAACCAAGATGGTGGCATAGGTGAACACCTAAACTGCTGCCTCACACAACAATTTCAAAACTACAGCTAAAAGACAGAACAGATATCATCCAGAACCACAGGAAAGCTGGCTGAGTGGAAATTCTACAGCTAGAAGGAAAGACAGAGGCTCATGGAGACTCAGAGAAGCTGCAAAAAGCTGAGGTATGGAGACATGCATGTGGAGAGGACAGGTGGTGGAATGCCTGGCTGGCTTCCTTTAGTGGGAGGGAGACAGAAATTCCTAACTACACTGAACGCCAGTTCCAATTTCACTGAACCCCAGTTTTGACTGCACTGAACCCCAGTTTAGGGCAAGACCCTGGGGACCCAGACACATACAGGTTCCTGGAGTGCACGGAAACTTAGGGGAGTTCCAAAAGGCAGAGGTCTGGAGACACACATGCGAGTCCACACAGAGAAAACTGACTGCTGACTGTACTGCTGGCTTTCTTTAGCAGGAGAAAGAGGGAACCTCACAACTGCACTGAGCTCCACTTCTGAGTTTTGGGTGAGACCCTGGGGACCCAGATTCATACAGGCCCCCAGAGTGCACAGAAACTCAGGGGAGCTGCAAAAGGCAGAGGTCTGGAGGCACACGTGTAAGAGTGTGCACAGAGAGGACTGCAGTGATTACTGAGGGACACTGAGACCCAGGAGCCTTATAGGACAGGGCTGACAGGAAGCCAAGGCTGTCTTCTCAGCCCTGAAACTCTGCCCTATCCAAGCCAAGCACAGAGGCTTTTGCAATTTTGCAAGTCTTGTCTCATAAGGCTATCTCCAGCACAGAAGTTCTCCCTGCATAGATACAGCTGATCCTCAGAGTCAGTTGGCCTGGAGGTCAATTCCCCCCAGTGATACCAACAACAATCAAGACTTAACTGCAACAAGGCTGTACACACAGTCCACAAAGGGGTACACCAAGAAAGTCCACCTCAGGTAAGTGGGGAGGCAGAGTTCCTGGGCCATATCAGACACCTAGCACACAAAAATACTCTACCAACTCAGGGAAGCAGCAAAAATGCAGAGACAAAGAAACAGATCACAAATTAAAGAAATGGAGGAAGACAAACGACTGGATATAGAGTTCAAAACCACGGTTATAAGGTTTTTCAAGAATTTCCTAGAAAAGGTCAATAAATTTAGCAAGACCTAAGAGGAGATGAAAAAGGACCAACTAGAAATTAAACATACACTGACTGAAATAAAAAATATTATACAGAGACCTACCAGCAGACTAGAGGAACACAAAAATCAAGTCAACGATTTGAAATACAGTGGTACCTCGAGATACAAGTGCCCTAACATACGAGATTTTTGAGATATGAGCCGTCGAGCAAGAGATTTTTGCTTTGAAATACGAGCAACATTTGAGATAAGAGTAATCGCATGGATCGACCGGCTGCACACAACCCACCAATTTACAGAGACTCGAGCGTCTCATAGTTTCCCACGCCTCAAGATTACGGAACGAATTAAACTCGTATCTTGAGGTACCATTGTACGAAGAAGCAGAAAACACTCAACTGGAAAAGAAAAAAGAAAAAAAGAATCCAAAAATGTGAAGATAGTGTAAGGAGTCTCTGGGACAACTTCAAGTGTACCAACATCAGAATTATGGGGGTGCCAGATGAAGAGAGAGAGCAAGATACTGAAAACCTATTTGAAGAAATAATGACTGAACATTTCCCCCATCTACTGGAAGAAATAGACTTACAAGTCCAGGAAGCACACAGAACCCCAAACAAAAGAAATTCAAAGAGGACCACATCAAGACACAGCATAATTAAAATGCCAAGAGCAAAAGACAAAGAGAGAATATTAAAGTCAGCAAAAGAAAAACAGTTACCTACAAGGGGGCATCCACACAATTGTCAGCTGATTTCTCAAAAGAAACTGTGCAGGCCAGATGGAGTGGCAAGAAATATTCAACGTGATGAATAGCAAGAACCTACAACCAAGAATACTCTATCCAGCAAAGCTATCATTCAGAATTGAAGGGCACTTAGAGAGCTTCACAGGTAAGAAAAAACTAAAAGAGTTCATCAACACCAAACCATTATTATATGAAATGCTGAAAGGTACTCTTTAAGAAGAGGAAGAAGAAGAAAAAGGTAAAGATAAAAATTATGAACAACAAGTGCATATCTATCAACAAGTGAATCTAAAAATCAAGTGAATAAAAAACCTGATGAACAGAATAAACTGGTGAATATAATAGAATTGGGGGTATAGAAAGGGGATGGACTGACAATTCTCAGGGGGAAAGAGGTGAGGGGGCTGCAGGAAGAGACTGGACAAAAATCGTACACCTATGGATGAGGACAATGGGGAGGGAGATAAGGGCAGAGGGTGGGGTAGGAACCAGGTAGAGGGGAACTATGGGAGGAAAAAAGAGGAACAATTGTAATAATCTGAACAATGAAGATTTATTAAATTAAAAAAAAGATTAAGCTGACTTTCCAAACAGCTCATACTCAAATGATATAGCTGGAATCAATATCTAAGACCTTTTTTTTTTAAGTGATCCTGCTTATAATGCAATTCATTTGGTTGAGAGCTGCTAGAAAGTTCACATCACAAATCCACTGAGGCTGAACTTGAACATGGTATTCTTACTGAAGAGCCTGGTTCTCATGAACTGAAGAATACTTTGTACTTTCAACAACTGTTTATAAACTAGAGCTCCAGGTGGTCCAGTCTCTGCAAGTTATGCATTCAGGTAAATACAGTCCAACAACTGTAAGTAGTTAAAAGCAATTTTGAATTTTTTTTTAATTTTTAAAATAATGTTTTTATTTATTTTTTTTTAGAGAGAGAGGGACTCAAATCCTCAATCCAGCATGTGTCCTGACCAGAATCAAACCTGTGACCTCCTGGTGCACTGGCAACACTCAACAACTGAGCCACACCGGCTAGGCTTTTCTTGAATATCTTAAAAGAATATCTTAAAGAATGTCAAAATTAACCAACTTATAACCTGTAGTAATATTTCTTAAAAGTCTCCTTTTCAAATTATTTTCCTTCTCAGTACCAGCCATATTTCTAACTTTCCCAAAGCTTTTTTCTATATACTGCATTCTCAACCTCCAATCCCCAAATCTTCCTATAAAAACAAGTTTTCACAAAACCTGTTCCCTACCCAGAGGTTATCTGAGAACACCCAAGAACCCATTCTGCACTCATATACATGCGGAACCACAGTATGAGCTAGTTAACACCATATGGGCAAAACTTGACCGATGGAGAATAGGAGCTGCTTGACAAATGTTCCCTTGCTGCTTCCCCTCGTTATTTCAAAAGCATTTCACATTGTGAGAGGTAATTTGTAAGATACCTAATACCCTTTAATAAATTCCTTTGTTTTGATGGAAATGTCAGAGTTAATTATGTTGTCTACTACTAAGAACCATGTCCAATAAACATTCCAGTAATAGTTATTTGAGTTTCAGTTTCCCTGGGTCCTTGACAACACCGATTATTATCAATTAAAATAAGCAAACAAAATGAAACAAAAACACTTCCTTAGGATCCAGACTTATAGGACAAGAAAAGCAAATAGATTTCCACAGAGTGTCCATAGTTGAGCTCTTGACTCTGCTACAAATTGAGTTCAAGGTTTATATAATTCAGGGATCATAGGAATTTAGCTAAAAGTTTATTTCTATCCTGTTATTACTCTGATCACTTTGTATTGTGACCCCAGGTTTCATGTGATGCTTGGTGGAAACATATGTTTTGCAAAGCATAACTTTCTGGTTGGTAAACTAAATGAGGGATTTTTCTGGCCTACTGGAGGATAGCATAGATTCCTTCTCAACTGAGGACCTGGTTCTCAGAGCATTTATCTAAATTGCCTTGCCTCATAACAACTCAAACTTGTCTACTAAAGTACCCCTAATAACAGAGGGGATACTTTCCCTTCAAAATACAGTGGCAGAGAAGTGTCACAACTTGGATTTGAAATGTCCTTGAAATTTTGTTTGTATCAAAAAATGAATTCAAATTTTACATTCTCCTTTCTAAAATGTGGATGTCTACTTATACATAAAAATAATAAATAGACTTACTTACTAAGGAGACTTCCAATTAAATAAAACAGATAGGACACTGCTTTTATCTCTGCTCTATCCTAAGATGGTACTACAAATAATTATATTTATTTATTTTAAAATATATTTTTATTGATTTCAGAGAGGAAGGGGGAGGAAGAAAGAGATAGAAACAGCAATGATGATACAGAATCATTGATCAGCTAACTCCTGCATGCCCCACACTAAGGATCAACCTGGGCATGCACTCTGACCAAAATTGAACTGTGACCTCCTGGTTCATAGGTTGATGCTCAGCCACAGAGCCACACCAGCCAGGCTAAAAAAAAATTAAATTATATAAACCTACAAAGACAAAGAGATCACGACAGAGAATAATGTAGAAAAAGAGGTGCAGCCAAGAAAAGATGGAAAACAAATTGATTAAAACTGCTTGACTTAGCAAAGTAAAGAAAATGAGGACCTAAAAATGACTGGGGAGGGAAACACTAAGCAAACAAACAAAATCCCATAAAATCTGGGCTGCAAAATTCCAGGGATGGCCAAGAATTGATGGATCAATATTTCTAAAAACAGAATTGAGGACTGGGACTGAAAACAGAGGAAATCAGCTACAAGTCTATTTAGGGAGCATATAGATCCCTCTCTCCTTATATGACCAAATGACTATGGCCTCTGAGCTCCAGTCTAGAAGCAGACAGAAGGTTTACTTTCTGGAAAATCAAGCCAGAGAGGCTGGGTATCAGATCTAGTGGTGTAGGGAGCCCCTATCAAAAACAGGATTTAGTGAGTCTAGCTATAAAAACGTGACTACTGGCCCTCTTTCTTCAGTCAGCTCCCTAAAAGCTGGCAGCCATACATATACCCCAGAGGGACTGACCTAAAGAAAAGGACTAAGGAAATTGATATCTGTGTTGCCAGAGGGAAGGGAGTGACAAAATAGGTGAAAAAGGTAAAGGGGAATAAGAAATACAAACTTCCATCCATAAAATAAATAAGTCACAGAGCTATAACATTTAGCACAGGAAATAGAGTCAATAATCTATATATATAAAAGGTTAATATGCTAAGTGTCCCTCCAACTGTCTAACTGATTGCTATGACATACACTGACCACCAGGGGGCAGATGCTCAAAGCAGGAGCTGCCATGACACGCATTTACAAAGAAATGGTACTGCAAACGTGGTGCTGACAAAGCAATACTAGGCTTCCCCTAAGTGGGATACAAGCCCTGCCACCACTCTGGAGTGACAGCCCACCAAATCACAGCCAATGCTGCTGAGATCCTGAGGCACAAAATGCAGCTCACAGCCCAGCCCAGCCCAGCCCAGAAACAGTGATTATGGGCACAGGTAATGACATCAGGTAACAATGCCCACTTTCCTCTCCCTAGTGACTAGCCTCCTTGGAGTTTCTTCGGTCCAGGAACATGACTTGCTTTATAGCCCAGTGCAAACATTTTACACTTTACCCAAATGTCTGTGAAGCATTTTCCAGTGCCTCATCTCATTTGATCCTCACAGAAGTCTTGGAGTAGGTAGATAAGAGACTTGATAGAATCCTATTTTCATTAGCCAGAAAACAGAGATTTAGAAAGTTTAGAAACTTGACCCAACTGAAAAGAAGAAATGGTGAACCTTGAAAATGACTTCAGGTTTTCTCACTGTGCAGAATATAGTCAAACACTGCTGTAATTAAATATTTATTTTATCCTTTGTTCTGCCTGCATGATCTACAGTAATAATCTGCTTCATGTTGATATTTACTGCTGTGTTACTGACAATTAGCCCAAAGAAAGTTGGGGTGCCTCCCTGGGCTGAAAAAAGCAGTCTAATTAAGCAAGTTTATTCTATATATATATAAAAGGCTAGGTTGACTCACACATTCTTGATACATATAAAGCTTTCTTTGGTGTCTATCGCATGTGTGTGTACGTTTCCATCTGTCATTGTTGATCATGAATTTGGTTGACACTTTTATTATAGAGAAACAGCAAATAGTGATATTAAAATATTTCTTCTAATTAATTTCCTTTCAATATGCATGAATCAATGCATCAAGCCACTAGTATCATAATAACTTTGTATGGTGACAGGTAGTTACTAGACTTATCTTGGTGATCACATTGCAAGGTATATAAATGTAGAATCACTATGTTGTACACCTGAAACTAATATAATATTGAATGTCAATGATACTTTACTTAAAAAGAAAGAAAGAGAGAGAGAGAGAGAGAGAGAGAGAGAGAGAGAGAGAAAGAGAAAGAAAGAAAGAAAGAAAGAAAGAAAGAAAGAAAGAAAGAAGAAAGAAAGAAAGAAAGAAAGAAAGAAAGAAAGAAAGAAAGAAAGAAAGAAAGAAAGA